>VZQC01012693.1:88082-140653 GCA_009823505.1 Rhizomys pruinosus | reverse complement strand
GGGCTATATATATATATATATATATATATATATATATATATATATATATATATATATATATTTGGCTGTTGCAGAAAAAGGTTGTGAACTCACAATCTTTGTTTCATCAATTAACAATATTCAATATTTCTATGTAATTAATATAATGCTGTTTAATATCCAAGGTAATTTTGTATCTGACTTTATTTTTGTCCAAAGAAACTTTTAGTAAATCTGATCCTTATCTTCTATAAAGTAGGCTTTATGGGAACTGAAAGAAAAAAACAAAAGAACTACCAGGGTCTCTACGCATGGTTTGACTATGGATGGGGTCCTGGCTCTGAGGCCGGGATGACTTCTCAGGTCTGTTTGATAAAATGTCAATTTCTACCACTTTCAATCATAGTACTTCTTACTGTTCTGTCCTATATAAAAATATATTTTATAGGAATTGATGGCATGCACAAAGATCTCCTCTCATTCTACTCAAACCTAAGACTCCTTTGCCAATTAATTTACTCCGTGTTATTACTTATAATCTGAGGGTCAGTCCTTTTATCTCTCTTTTTTTTTTAGTATTTTGTCTGTATGCTCAAATAAGTATGAGTTACAAATAAAAAATAACAGCTTGAGCTATTTTTTGTAAACATAGATTGCTGATACAATATTTTGTGAGAAAGAATACCAGAAATCATTTCCTTTTTTAAAACACTTAGCCAGACATGGTGGTGCATGCTTTTAATCTTAGCACTCAGAGGTAGAGGCAGGTGGATCTTTGTGAGTTCGAGGCCAGCCTGGTCTACAGAGTGAGTTCCAGGACAGGTGGGGTTACAGGGAGGCCCTGTCTCAAAAAGACAATAAATAAATAAATAAATAAATAAATAAATAAATAAATAAACAAATAAATCACTTAATATAAGACAAATGAATAATTTTGATTTAATTATTCAAAATTTACAGGTAAATATGAGGTAATCTTAATCCACTCAGAATGATATCATGTCCTACTTCACTAATTAACAACCATATTTTAAAATATGGTATTACATTACTTATTATTATATGCTCATGCTGTGTACAGCGTGTGTGTGTGAGTGAGAGAGA
Source organism: Rhizomys pruinosus (assembly GCA_009823505.1). Lineage (NCBI taxonomy): Eukaryota > Metazoa > Chordata > Mammalia > Rodentia > Spalacidae > Rhizomys > Rhizomys pruinosus. Next base: position 139,570 of record VZQC01012693.1, on the reverse strand, counting down.
GAGAGAGAGAAAGAAAGAGATCACTCAGTCATCATAGCATGAATATAAAGCTCAGAACACAACTTACAGGAGTCAGTTTTCTCCTTTCCTCATGTATGTGGTTTCTGGGGATTACAGCATAGTTGTCAGATACAGTAGCAGATGTTCTTACCCACTGAGCCCTCCTGCTGACCCAGCAACTACAATTTTTTCAAATTATAAATGTTTTACCTTTTCCTACAGAGTGATAATTCAATTTTATTTAATAAATAATTTAACTGAAATGAATGAAATATGGCAACTCATTGTACAATGCCCCTATATCATTGCAATAGTCTAAGTATCATGTCACCTGGTACATATAATTTTTAATAGATTAATATTTTATACAAATTAGCTTTTAAAATATAATAAGCAGAGTTGAATTGGGTGTGAAAATGCTATTAGAGCATATAATATATTAATATTTCATTGCATTTTAATTTGAATTTCAATTGTATATGTTCATATTCTGACTAAGCCATGCATTTATGACTTTATTCAGTTTAAGTAACAGGTTTCTCTTTTGATCTGTGAAGCTGTACTATTCTAACCAATTATGATATGTCAGTAGAAATTAAATCACATTTTCCACTGTTGCAGAATTTAAATTAAGGACAGTTAAGTGTTTGAAAGATGTGATCTAAGATTTTAGAAACCATATGAGCAATAAATGCCATTATAGAGGACCAGTTAATAAGCACATGAAAAACAGAAGGTAAGTTGAGAAGAGAAAAGACTGCAAGCTCTAATATAAAGATCTCAACTTTTATTTGGAAAGTGATATAGGAGTAAAGAGTGTAAGTGAAGTAATGCAGAGAAAAGCACAATAGAACAAAAGGTTAGTGTTGAGTCCTAAACATGATGTTGCATCTCAACATGATGTTGAGTCACAAAATGTGTCATTCTTGTAATATAGGAAAAATATTGAGGAGAAGAATGTAGGAAAAGAAAATGATCAGTAAGACAGAAGTTCGTAAGGATAAGAAAAGGCAAACTTTCCCCCTTGCATACACATCATGTATTTTGAAATGTTCGCCAATTGAAATGAAGCATAAATGAAGGATTTTTGATGTATTGGCATGCTCTGACTGAGATTTTAGAAGTGTCCCTGTTGTGCCATGTTCAAATGGGTTGCAGGTGCAAGAAAACTCTCTGTGCAGCCATGTAGTAGAGGATAATAAACCTCTCAGGAGATTGTGGTGATTTGATAGAGGGCTCATACAGCACTGATGGAGCAAGTGGACATGTTCTACTCATGCTTTGAGTGAGAGATAACAAGAAGTAGACTTGGGCTGTAGGCTGCCCAGCATCCAACCAGGCACCCACTGTCTAGTAACAACACCTGGGGCTGCTTCTATTTTGTGTGCAGTATGACTTTTTGACCAGTTGCCTTATCTCTCTCTCAGGTTGCGCTCATTGAGTTATCAGAGCCTACTGCATATCATATATAATTGTGAGGGAAGCTTTTATTTTTATATTTTTGCAATAAACATTTCTTTTGCAATTTAAAACTTTAAACATTTTTTTGGTCTTTTTTGAGACAGGGATTCCCTGTAGCCCCCGCTGTCCTGGAACTCGCTGTATAGACTAGGCTGGCCTTGAACTCACAAAGATCCACCTGCCCCTGCCTCCCAAGTGCTAGGATTAAAGGCGTGCATCCCCACACCCAGCTAAAAACTTTAAATATTTAAAGAAAAGATTAATATTTGCCCCAAAGTTCTGTCTAGATGCAACAAGGTTTCCTGTGAAATCCATTTAAGCAGCAACCATAGACTGGGCTCCGTCCTCCAATTGTCCAAGCCCAGGGGAATGCACATAGCCCCACGTCACACTATCAAGGTTGCCAAAAGTCCTGCTAGAACGATTGAACAGATTTTCCCTTGGTCCCTGGCAGATATAAATCACAGTAGTCTGCTTTTAATTTCTAGCCTCAGAAGCTTAGGGGCAACAAAATTAATCACTTTCAGTTTTTTTCCTGAATGCTTTTTAAATCTCTAGAAATTTAATAGCAGTAACTACCACAATGGACCAGAAGTGGTAAACCCATCTCTGCAGTTAGCTGTATGTCATTCTGGGATACAGACTCCCAAGGTGAAAGTGAAACTGAACTATCCTCAGCCAGCCATCTTTGTAGTNAAAAAAAAAAAAAAAAAAAAATAGAAAAGAAGTGGTGATAACAGCAGTATTAAAGTAGAGGGTACATTCAGACAATCTATTAAATAGCATCTGTCATAGTTGAACTATATTCTTTCAAAAGATAACTCCTTACTCCCAGTTCCTAGGAGTATAATTTACTTGGAAATAATCTCTGTAGCTATGAAGTTGAAGATGAGATCAGAATGGGTCCTAACTGAATACATTTTTGTCTTTATTCTGAAGAACCATTAGATACAGAGATAAGTACATAGACAAAAGAAATATGAATGCATAAACAGAGTAGTATATACAAGCAAATAAACACCTGAGGATACCAGAAGCTAGCATGGAAATATGGAACTTCTGTCCTTTTTTATTTTAAAATTTTTATTGTGCTCTTGTGCATTTCATACCTTTCCCGATCAAATATATATACCACAGGATTTTATCCACTCATCAGTTGAGGGACACTTGGGTTGACAGCCATCATATATACTCACTTCTTTCCTCTGGACCAATGAGATAATAGATTTATGTTCAAGCCACACATTTGGAGGTGTAGTCACATTGTGCTATGGACTACATTTTAGGAGCTACTGTGGGTACAAAAGCATATGAATTCCTTATATAAAATTGTTTAACACTTGCCTATAAGTTAAGTACATCTTCTTACATATTTTAAATCATATCTTAGGACAGATGCCACAATGTGCATCTGATTAAAAACGTCCTGATTCTCTGAGACATTTAAGCCAAGAGTGACACTAATCTGTTTCCAGAAGTTCCTTCTCATTTCTCTTGGAACAGTTCTTCAAACAAAGGGAATAATCTTTCTTTATTAAAATGGTACATCCACTACAATAAGGGAAAGAATGATTATTTTTTTTCAAGGACAAATTTTCCTTTATGGACTCCTACTGACCCGGAGCAGATTATAAAACCACAAATATATGTTATCAATCCAATCCCACTTGTGTTTGCAACATAAACTGTAAATAATTTGTTGCTTTCAACTCTGCTGTTTTCCGTTCTGATATTTTCACAGTATGCATGCACATATACTATTTGGTGCCAAGGATAAGGAAATGTCATGAGGAAGAAACATGAAACATTATCATAAAGTATATGTTTAACTTAGAATGTAAAAGTTAAGAGGACCCCAGTTTACTTTGTTTCCCAAAGGTTACCTGAATGTAAAAACTGAATATACAGCAAGACATAAGATTAAGTAGATAGTGTTTAAATCATCTCTGAACATAATAACTTTGCTCATAAGATTAGATAAAATTGCCATTTTTTAACAGAAGGATTTCCCATAAAACTCTCACAATCTCAAGTGACCTTCTAATATCTAAGAAAATATAAATGCAAATAGATGTTTTGTAAAGGGAAATTTTCCCTACTATCAAAAATTTGTGGTCTGAAAATATTGTTGTGCAGTAGGTTCTAAGGATCAAAAAAGGCCCAGACTAGCCTGAAGTTGTGTCCATCCTGAATCAGCTCCCTATGACTTCATTCTATGCCAGTAAAATGCTTACAGCACAGAAACCTTTAGGAATTCACTTAAAAATCACAGTTTTATAATTTTAGGTGATATCACTTCAACTTTACTTGCCTGTAGAAACTTGCTGACCTTCACTTCCTGCTGCCTAGTATCTCTATAGAGCCTGGTCTATTTGTTGCCCTTGATAACTACCAATGGATAATAAATTAGTAAAAGACATTATTGGCAATCCACATTTCATAGACCACCAAAGGGAGAATTTTGCCATAGTTAGCATTTTCATTCCTCACAAATAGTGAAAGTTAGAAAAACTGATTCTGGAGGAAAACAGGTCTCAAATTAATGTCCTCATAGAACAGTTGCTGGAAACACAAGTGTCTCTTACTGATAATGTTTTATCATATTAGTTTAGACATATTAGTGGTTTGGGAAGTACTTGGGTTATAATATGAAAATAAATATTGTAATAACTTTTATGTCCTGAATTTGGTTGTTCTTTTTAATAGTATAAGTCTTGATTTTCATTCTTACTGAGACAGTGTGTGGTAAACAGGCTGTTCTCACTTTAAGGCTACATTAGTGGATAATGGCAATGTGTTTTCAGTCCCCTTGAATCTGCCTGAGCTATTTTTGTCCTTTATCCTTCTCATCTTGCCAGCATTGTTTTGTCCCTTTCCCTAGGCATTAAGCTAACCACAGAATAGTCATTTTACCAATAATCAAATTTAGATGGAACCAAAATCACATCTGTTACCATTGTTTCATTCATAATTATCTAGATTAACCATTCAGAGTTGGACTCAGCCATTGCAATTTGTCAATCTTAGTTTTGTTTTGTTTTTTAATAATCAACATAGCTAAATAGTTGTACATTTTTAGGTACACACATGTGTTCTTGCCTATAGTTTATTTTCTTAATGCGCTTTGTAATGGAGCATTACTTTGTTTTTTTTTCTATGTTTATAGTGTCTATATAAATTTGTATAGAGAAATGTGAGTGAATAAAGAAAATCATTTGAATAATAATTAACCCATTTACTGACAAAAGTCATAAAGGTGTAACCTTATATGCATAGGTTTTTAAATAGATGAAAGTACAGATGTTGAAAGTAATTCACATTAGATGAAAAATCCATTGTAATATTACAAATGAAACCCAGGAATATTTTTTTTACAAAAAGGAAAAAAGGACAAGGATGAGAATATGAGCTGATTGTTTGAGCTCAAGTTTTGTATCAAGCATGATTCCTAGATGCTAGAGAATAAAGAACTATAAAATTCCTGCCCTCAGAGGGTTGATATTCCAGTAAGAGATAAAGTAAATATACTAAAAATAATATCAGAAGAAAGGAATTATTAAAAATTACAATGAGAAAGATTGAATAAAGGACATGGCACATGAGGAGGGAGTATTTGCTGTTCACTGAAAGAACTGATTTGAGTTTGGCTAGGTGGTGAGGGCTTGTCAAGGGGAATTGTACCTGAGTCTTCAGTGAAGGTAAGGAGGCAACATGCAAGAAATGCAATTCAAACAAAGGCGGGTAAAGGTAATGCTGACTAATTAGTACCATTTTACAAAAGACTCTGTGTGACGAATGTGTAAAATTTGAAATACAATATCAAAAGCTCAGACTTTTTTTCTCTTTTCCCCACATCTAGCCTTTGTCTTTTTTAATTAATTAATTAATTAATTTATTTATTTATTTATTTATTTATTTATTTCTGTATGTGTATGAATGTACTGTCTGCATGCAGGTCTGTGCACCCATGTCGTGCAATGCCGCGGAGGTCAGAAGAGGGTCTCGGATTCCCCTGGAACTGGAGTTCTCCTGGAATTGGAGCTTCAGATGGTTTTCAGCCGCCATGTGGATGCTGGGGATCGAACCCGGGTCCTCTGTAAGAGCGGTCGGCGCTCTTAACCGCTAGGCCATCTCTCCAGCCCGCCTTTGTCTTTTTTTCAATTGATTTTAGTCATTCTCGGTGAGATAAGGTGACATCTAAAAACAGTTTTTTAATTGATTTTAGTCATTCTCAGAGGGATAAGGTGACATCTCAAACCAGTTTTCACCTGCATTTCTCTCATGACTAAGAATGTTGTACTTTTTCATATCAAACTAATTTTCCAAGTTTATTGAGTTTTTGCAAATTTTACCCAATAAATTTAGATTGTATTACATCCCCTCCCCTGTCTGCTCAACACCCCACAACTGGCCAACATGTAGATAATACGAAAATGCAGAATAATTATTATTTTGTTTTGTTTTGCTTTAATACTTTTATTGATGTTTTGTGTATTTCAGACATCATTCCTCAGTTCAATTTAAGCACATTCCCCTTTCCCTTTAGAATAATTATTATTGAACTGGAACATATGTTTAAAATTTGTTAAAATATATTTAAACATTGTTAAAATATTCTTCAGCCCTCTGCATTTAATCTTTTGGAAACATATTCTGTGCACCAAATTTAATTGAGTTGTTATCTTGATGTTTTGCTTTTGACTTCTTTGTATATTCCACATTCTCATCCCCTATCAGATGTAGAGCTGGTAAAGACTTTTTCCCCATTCTGTCAGCTGCTTTTTCACTCCATTAATGGTGTCTTTTATCAGGTACCATAAGTCAAGGGGTAGATACCTACAGTGAAACACTGTTTTCCATGTACAGCAGGACAGTTGCACATACAAATTCACAGGAGTGAAAATAGGGTGCACAAGAACTGACCAAACCCATATCAAACAAAACCCCAGTTGATAGCTGCTAGGAGAGGAAGACTCGGCTTTCTTTAAGAGTGTTAAAAATACTGAGAGAAAGATGCAGGACATATATGGCAGAATGCATGATCTGAGGTGCTGTGCGGGGGAAGGGAAAGGGGAATATGTATAAATTGAACTGAAAAAATGATGTCTGAAAAACACAAAACATTAACAAAAGCAATATATTAAAAGAAGAATGTGGCTGCTTATAGGTCACCCATGCTGCAGTAAATTGCCACACACACACACAAGAGTATATGCCATCACAAATTAGATTAGTTTTTTTTTTTATTTTATTTATTTTTGTATGTGTATGAGTGTACTGTCTGCATGTACTACACGGGTGCATGTAGGTCTATGCACCCGTGTCGTGCAATGCCTCGGAGGTCAGAAGAGAGTCTCGGATTCCCCTGGAACTGGAGTTCTCCTGGAATTGGAGTTACAGACGGTTCTCAGCCGCCATGTGGGTGCTGGGGATCAAACCTGGGTCCTCTGAAAGAGCAGTCGGTGCTCTTAACCGCTAGGCTATCTCTCCAGCCCAATTAGATTTATTTTTTAATGAGGATAAAAAGTTGTGTATGTAGGGAAGTGGGTAAATACCTAGAAGGAATGGGGAAGAGTGTAAACATAAAATAAAAACACATAGCATGAGGTTCTCAAAGGATAAATTTAAAAATCAACCTAAATCTGGACACATTTGTTTGTTTTGATCTTAAAAACCACACAAGTTGGGGAGAAGCAACTCAAAGACAAATCAGCCACTGAGGAGCTGGAAGCCTGAGTTCTTCTCTAGAGTGAGCCTGTGAGGAAAGCCTGGGAGAAATATAGGACCTTGCCAAGGATGAAGTCTTCATCTTTTACTTCCTCTGAGGTCCACCGCTCTATGCCCAGCTCCAGTGATGACACTGACTTGGAGAGGGTAAAGCAGCTATTACTGCCTCTGAGGTCCACTGCTCTATGCCCAGCTCAGAGACGACACTGACTTGCAGAGGCTAAAGCAGCAGCTTCTGGAAGAGGTACAGGGAAGAAACTGAAGAAAATGAAAGAAGAGATCATTGCAGTCTTTGTCCAGGAGCTGAGGAAACAAGGTTCGTCTTGATCACAAGGACCCAGGAAACCCACTCTACTTTCTGCACAACCCTCCTCCACCTGGTTTCCCTGCATTGATTTGATATGGAAATTGGCTGAAGACTACAGAGGAATAGATTCTTCCACTCCTTCCCACTTGGAAGATTCCAAGGGGGTGTGGCTTCTGTGATCCCATGCCCACAATGTACCATGTAACCCCACAGTAAGGGGGAGGAAGGAAGGAATGTCACAGTCTCTTTTCTAGATGCACTTAATGCTTTAATATCTTGGATCAACTCTACCCATTCTTTCTCCAATTTTTCCACTAAACACCCTACATACACCCTTTCCTCCCAACTTCACATAGCTTTTTGTTTTTAAAATCAAGTCTACTTAGTGATGCCTGTACATGCACAGTATAGGACCAACTACTAAGAGGTCACATTACTGAAGAAAACTGATTAACATGGCCCCATTAGCCATCAGTTTCCAAAAATTCTTAAGCTGGAGTGGAACTTGATCATTTCTCCTCCATGCTTGAATTTTAGCTGGCTTGATCTTGTTCAGGCTTTATACATGCAGCTCTACTTACCATGAGTTCATTTGTACAACTGCTCAGTTATGTCTGGCAAAGACAGTTTCTATTACTGCAGACTTCAAAGCCTCTTGGTCTTACAGTCTTTCTGTACCCGCTCCCATGATGATCTCTATAAAATATCTACGTTAACATTTCCAATGGAAAGCTGAATTTGCAAGCATACTTTCTTACATGAACCTACAATAAAAATGGCATTACTCTGTTAGTTAGAAGGCATAGCTTCTAACCCACCTGTGCTGGATAACTTAAATTGTCATCTTAACAAACCTAGGCAGAGGAACCTTAATTGGAGAAAATTTCTTAATTGATTTGGCCTGTGGCCATGTCTGTAGGGTAAGTGCTTGATTATTGAGTGCTGTGAGAGGGAAACTGCCACCCCTAGGCAGGAGGTACGTACTAGATTGTGTAAGAAAGCATGCTGAAGACAGGCCAGGGATACAAACCAGTAAACATTGCTTCAGAGCCAGCCACCAGGTTCCTGTCCTACTTAGTTTCATGTCTGGACTTCCCTCAGTGATGAACCGTGACCCAAGAAATTTAAGGATAAATAAACCCTTTTCTCCTATAGTTGGTTTGATCAATCTTTTATTACAGCTTAGAAAGTAATTAGGACACCATCTGAAGAGAATAGTTCATTTCTCCTCCACAGGGATTTACCAAGACCAACCCTGCTCAGTTTCTGGGATCAGGTATAGAACTCTTTTTGTTGTTGTTATTGTTTTGGTTTTTTTTTTGAGACAGGGTCTCCCTGTAGCCCCAGCTGTCCTGGAGACCAGGCTGGCCTTGAACTCACAAAGATCTGCCTGCCTCTGCCTCCTGAGTGCTAGGATTAAAGGCGTGGGCCACCACACCTGGTTAGAATACAGCAGTTACTTTCACAGCCAGGACAGAATTTTCTTTTAAGAGCACCCATAGTTACATTGCCATATTAATAAATAATGTGATATCTCTAAAAGTGCTGAACAAAAAAACAACAACAAAAAAAATTTGATCCAGACAAATTATTCTATAGCTTTACGATTAGCAGTGACAAAATCCCAGTGAATGTTGATTTGGATTAGAAGTTAATTAAAAATATTCTCCCAACAATAAATCAATTTTAACTTGTTTATGTGTTAATTTGACAATAATTGTAAAACCACATATAAAAGCAATAAATATAAACACTATAGAAAATTTTGGTATTATGTTAGTTCATATTTTTGGTCTTTTAAACTTTTCATTTATTTATCTTTTATTTTATAAGTATGTTTTGCCTACAGGTATGTAAGTGCACCCATGTTATGTAATGCCTGTGTAATATCCTCTAGAACTGGAATTATGGATGGCTATTACCTGCCATGTTGATTCTGAAAAGTAAATCTGCTTTTTTCTGCATGGTTAGATAATGTTCTTAACAATTAATTCATTGCTCTTGGGTGTTTTTGATGTGTGTGTGTGTGTGTGTGTGTGTGTGTGTGTGTGTGTGTGTCTGTGTCTGTGTCTGTGTCTGTGTGTATGTCTGTGTGTCTATGTGTTTCCTGGAGAGAGAATCTCAATATTTAGCCCCAGTTGACCTATAACTCACTATATAGACCATCCCAGGCTGTCACTGATGTCATAACAATCTGCCTCCCAAGTTCTAGGATAAGGCTTACAACATGCCTGGCTACATTAGTTTGTTAAAAATTATTTTAAATATACAAATCTGCTTATCACCATCACAATAAAATGACATTTTAATATATTTTCACTACCTTGCTGAATATGTCTGATCATCTAAGTATGTAAAATTTATAAATATAATTTAAAACCATAGTGACCTACCTTCCTATTTTTATATCACTATATATAATATGTAATATATATATATATATATATATATATATATATACTCTATTGGAACACATTTTATTGGTAGAGTTTTTGTGAATATTGCAGCCTACATAAGCATCAACAACTGTAAGTTTATATTTGTAATAGATTTAAAGAAATTATTTCTATCAGTATCTTAAAAAGGTCAGTAGGTTTTCCTAAACCACTATTTTCATCACAAAAGCTATTTGTCCATATACCAGTAGTGGGCTGGTTAATAGTCAATTTGAAATTATCTTAAATCACTTGGGAGATAAGATAAGCCTATGGAAATATTTGAGACGTTGATTCTAGACAGAGTAAGTTGTGGTTGAACCCCCCCTTAAATATAAGCAGTATTATATTGATATCCATTTTAAAATATTTATTATTTTTGTTTATGTGTATGATTGTATTGTCTGGATGTGTGTAAGTGCACCTGTGTCATGCAATACCTGGGGAGGTCAGAATATGGCATCAGATTCCAAATGGAACTGGAGTTAGAGAAGGTTGCTAGCTGCTATTTGTGTGCTGGACATCAACCCCAAGTCTTTTGTAAGAGCAGCCAGTGCTCTTAACCACTGAGCCATGCTTTTAGCCTCATAAGCAACCCTATTATTCAACTGGAGTCCTAGGCTGAATAAAAAGGAGTAACCAGACTTGAATACCTTATTTCATTACTCTCTGTTTCCTGAATAAAGAAGAAATGTGTCCAGCTCCCTCCATCCCCTGCCCTGATTACTTCCCTGCTATGATGGACTGTGTCCTTGAACTGTGATACCAATTAAACCCTTCTTACCTTAACTTGTCCTAGTTACTTTCTATTGCTGTGAAGAAAAAAAAACTGATAGATAACAACTAGGGAGGAAAGGGTTTATTTAGCTTACATCCTAAGTCATGCCCCCTTGGCCCATGCTCAGCCTGACTTCTTTTACAACACTAAACTGCAGAGAAATTTCACTATTTGCACATATGCCCCTCCCCACCCAAGCCAATCAGCACAGGGTGACAATGAACCATTCATGGGATGATCATCTTTTGGAAACAGTTTATTTCTACAAGGTTAAAGGTTTACATAGGGAAAATTTTGGCAACTGTCAGCAAGCCCACACAGGATCATCATTCCAAGAGAATGTTTGAAAAACTTGTCAACTTATTACAGTGCATTGGGAAGAGGCTTCATACAAAAGTCCTGTGTGAGGCAGATCATAATTGAAGGCCACTTGACAAGGATGTCTTTTCCTAGAACAAGGGGCTCTAAGGCCTTGGTTACCAACTGGTCTCTTCTCAGCTGGGTGGTTTGCCACCTAGCAGGGGTCTGTAAGAGAATGTTATCAGCCCCTGTACACTATCTAATTCAAAGCTTCCTTACAAGGTCCCTGCGCGCTTGGCTTATCCCAAGTCAATTCATCCTAGTCACCCCCACAAAACAACATGATGAGGGATGACACTGCCCACAGTGGGCTGGGTCCCCCAATGTAACTCAACAATCAAAGGAAATTTCCTCACAGACCAGTCCAATCCAAACAACTCCACAACTGAGTTTCCCTCTACCCAGGTGTGTCAATTAAATCACTGTAAATATCAAGCACAATAATTATAAAAGTAGCAAAGTAATTATGTACCTTTTTCCAATCTCTTACACCTGAATCCATACCATAACATAGTGAGAAGTGGAACAATGTAAAATGTTTGATGGAATGAACAGCATATGGTTCAGGAGGAAGAACAGGAGTGAAGTTCATGGTAGAGAGTAAAACTATGCCCCTAAAGCTGTATAAGCATTCTTTAGAGGACTGGAGAGATGGCTCAGTTGTTAAAAGCACTGGCTGCCAGTTTATTCCTTAGGACCCACATGGCAGGTAACAATCACCTATATTTCCACTTCCAGGGAATCACTCTCCCTCTTCAGACCACCAAGTGTACAGATGCTTGATCTCTCAAATCTCATTGATGGAAATATAGATCAAACAACACTTCGAAAAATTGTTGGAAAATTTATTTAAAAAAAAAAGAACAAGAAAACCTTAAAGTCCCAAGTCTACAAAGGTACTTCTGTACACTCATTCTAAAGAATGAAAATATTTTCATACAAAAGCAGCACATAATAGTCATAGTAACACTACTTATAATAATTAAAAGTAGGAAGAGACGTTACAGCCTTCAATAAGTATATGAACTAAATAAAACAATAGCATTAACGTTTTTAAGAAAGTAGATTAACTGGAGAGCATAATGTTAAGCAAAATAAGACAGCCTCCAAAAGATAAGCATGGTTTCTTCTCAACTGCATAGTTTTGATTTAATTTAGATAGGGGCGTGTGCATGCATGTCTGAGGGGACATGTATGTGTAATGAGAGGTGATGAAGNTATATATATATATATATATATATGGGACACTGGAGGGAATACACTGATTAGTCCAGGATAATCTTAAACTTCTGATTAGTCTCTCTGGATTTCATAAGTTCTGCAATTATAGGCATTTGCCACTACTCCCAGATCTCTTTTTCTTGACTGTGGGAAAATCCAGGTTGTTAGGTATGAGTGGGCTAGCATTCCAACCAGTGACCCCCAGAGACACATGTAGGAGCCATGGGACCTCCCTGACCATACCCATGGAGTGCAATGAGGTGATGAAAAGGTCTAGAATGGGGCCCTGAGACATGAAGTCATAATGCCTATAAACCCCGCCATTTTGAATAAAGTCTTTTTCTGTATTTGGATACCTTGCCTTGTGTCTGTGTGCTATGCTTTCCCATGCCTGCTTCATATATGGCTCACTGTGGGAATAAGCAGGAGGTACAAATGGCACCCAGATGTGTAGCTTGAGTAAATCCTGAAAAATTTGGTATGCAAACTGCACAATCTTGCCTTTTTACTATGAACCTCTTTCTCTCTTTCCTAACATCTACCTTGTGCCATGGTGCTGGCTCTCCTGATTGATTGGACAGGTGGGAAGCCAATCTCAGATCATGTGGCTTTGCACACATGGAGGACACTGGCATATGGCTGGCCTGGTTTCTAAAGCAGTCAGCCCACCTGGGAGCCATAGAAACAGGCAGATTCCTGGCCTGACTCTCTTTTGTCTCAGAATGAGTGTCCCATCCCTCCAGGCTTGTGCTTCCTAACTTAACTAGTCCTGCAGGCTATAAAACCCAGTGACTTCCAGGCTGAGTTTAACTTCAAGACTTACTAGCTAGGCTTGACATTGGAATCATTTTTCATAATTTTACAGGCTTAAAATAAAACCTTGGGTTCTAATTTCCAAAAAATTTGTCTTGCCCTCCTACTGTGGAAAAGTGATTCTTCTACTTGGCAGGCTCAACTATTCATATGTAAATCTCCCCCAGGCTAGCTCAAGCACTCAACCCAAAGGCTGAGACCCACTCTGTTCTGATGCAAATTAAAGACTTTTATAGAAACCCTACAACAGGGATGAGAGCAGTTTTATTTTGTTTTGTTTTTGTTTTGTTTTGTTTTTTTAAGGGAAAAGTTTTTCATCTTAAACTGAAAAGTTAAAGAAGTCATATTGTAAAGGAGGGAGTCAAACTATCCATATTTGAAGATGATATGATAGTTTACTTAAGAGATACTAAAAACTTGACCAGAAAACTCCTAGAAATGATTAGCAGTTTCAGTAAAGTATCAGGATACAAAATTAACCTAGAAAAATCCATAGTCTTTCTTTCCATCAAAAACAAGCAACTGGAGAAGAAATATAAGATCTTCCCAGTCACAATAGCCTCAAAAAAAAAAAAAAATCCCTAGGAACAAACCTAACCAAAGACACCAAAGATCTCTACAACAAAAATTTCAAACCACTGAAGGAGATTGAAGAAGACAACAGAATATGGAAAGACCTCCCATGCTCATGGATTGGAAAAATTAATATAGTAAAAATGTGCATTCTACCCTAATTAATATACAGACTCAATTCAATCCCAATTAAAATCCCCATGAATTTCTTTACAGACTTGGAAAAACACATCCTTAAATTCATATGGATAAACAAAATTCCCTGAATAGAAAAAGCAACCCTAAATGAAAAGGGCAATACAGGGGGGAATCATTATACTGGACTTCACACTATATTACAGGGCTATAGTCATAAAAACAGCCTGGTCCTGGCACAGAAACAGACCCATAGACCAATAGAACAAAATTGAAGATCTAATCTTGATCTCATACAATTTCAGCCTCCTCATATGTGAAAAAGGGGCTAAAAAGACTCAATGGAAGAAAGAAACATCTTTAGATCTTCCACAAACGGTGCCCCAAAACTGGATCACCATTTGTAGAAGAATGAAATTAAATCCCTACCTCTCACATTGTACAAAAATCAACTACAAATGTATCAAAGAACTCAATGTGAAACTCAAAACTATGAAGGTGATAGAAGAAATGTTGGCAGCAACCTACAAGACATAGGCATAGGAAAAGACTTTCTAAATCAAACAATAGTTGTGCAGGAAATAAAGTCAACAATTGACAAGTGGGACCTCATTAAACTCAAAAGTTTCTGTACAATGAAACAAACAATAAAGGAAGTTAAGAGAAAACCCACAAAGTGGGAGGAAACCTTCACCAGTGAAATATCTGACAGAGCCTTAACATTCAGAATTTATTAAATACTCAAAAAACAAAGAAGAAAACAAATGACTCACTTAACAGATGGAGTAAAGAGCTGAACAGAGACTTCAACAATAAGGAAGGAAAGATGGCTGAGGAACAACTTAAAAAGTGTTCAACATCATTAGTAATTAAGGAAATGCAAATTAAACCACCTTAAGATTTCATCTCACTCCAATAAGGCTGCCCAAGGTCAAGAGAACAAAAGACACCAAATGCTGGAGCTGTTGTGGGGAAAGGGGAGCACTCATCTACTGATGGTGAAAATGTAAACTCATACAACCACTATTGAAAGCAGTGTGGAGAAGCATTAAAAGACTCAAAATGAGTCTACCCCCTTTCCCAGTCATACCACTCCTAGGTATATACCCACAAGACTCATCCTACGGCAGCACTACATTGACAAACATGTTTATTGTAGCTCTCTTCACAATAGCAAAGAGCTGGAAGCAACCCAAGTGCCACTAAAACAACACATTTATAGAGAAAATGTGGTACATCTACACAATAGAGTTCTATGTTGTGGTAAAGAAAGATGATATCATAAACTTTGCAGGTAAATGGATAGAACTAGAAGCCATTATGCTAAGTGAAGTAACACATTCCCAGAGAAATAACAATATATGGTATCCATCATTTGTGGATGCTAGCAACAAATACCTAATAGTAAGGCAAACTGACCAATGTTAGGCCTTACAGTTTATGGTTAGACTGAATTAAATGCTATAACCTCAGTTTTTCCAAAAACAGTTCTGACTACACAAGCAATTGGTGCAGTTGTTAGGTATGAAATAGCACTGATCAGGAAATGCATGTGCATCTTCGCAGATTGCATTTCCTTTGGAAAATATTTTTCTACTTTTAATATAATTAAGCCATAACAGTTTCATGCTGTGGAATGGATGAAGAGGTTCATTTTAAGAAATTATATAAAATGGATTTTCACATTTCTTNGACCAATGTTAGGCCTTACAGTTTATGGTTAGACTGAATTAAATGCTATAACCTCAGTTTTTCCAAAAACAGTTCTGACTACACAAGCAATTGGTGCAGTTGTTAGGTATGAAATAGCACTGATCAGGAAATGCATGTGCATCTTCGCAGATTGCATTTCCTTTGGAAAATATTTTTCTACTTTTAATATAATTAAGCCATAACAGTTTCATGCTGTGGAATGGATGAAGAGGTTCATTTTAAGAAATTATATAAAATGGATTTTCACATTTCTTATGAAATGCTAACTTTACCAGTGTGTCAGCAAGTTTTCTTCTAGGAATGTTGGAGGGTGGTATGTTGAGGGTTAGGGTTGCTTTCAAGGAGTTTAACTCTGTGAAATTTGAGAACAGGACAGTTGCTGGCTATAGTACTTACTAGTTTTGTAGTAATGTTTTGCTAGCCTGACTGACTTTCCTTAATGGTATTTATGCCAATGGTCACAGGTGACTGTTACTCTTCTTGCTTGGGGTGTGTGCAGAGTAGTTTCTCTCTCATCTGTGTGTAGGTAGCCAGTGTGTATACACATGTGTGTCCTTTGAATACATAGAAGCACACTGTGTGACAATGGAATGGGACGTGGCTGAGAATGTGATGTGGAAGCTTTAAGAGCATTTGTTTATATTCAGAACAGTATTTCCCATCTTTTGCCTGCAGGCAGGGAAAGTGCACAGTATTTATTTTGTTTCTGTTTTACTCTAAATTTGTAAGTCTTTAATTAGCTTATATTATTATTATTATAGGGGTAGACAAACAACTTGCTTAAAGTTGTATTTGGTATTCTTTTTGATATCTGTATTTTAAAATATTGAAATCAAAATTGTTTAACTTCTGTTTGAAAAGAACAACAAAAAATTTATATCACCAATTTTATATTTTTATGATCATTAGTATGTATTATATAAACAAGTGTTTCTAATTATTCTGTAAGTGTATCTTTATTAGGTATTTCATCCATATATATTTGGACTTATCTGTATTTTAGAAAAAAAGAAGTCATATTGTAAACATCTCTAACATGTTCTAACCCTTTCAATATGCCTTGATCTTCCTTCTAAAAGCCTTTCCTTTTGTGGGTTTCTTGGGTAACTGTCTTTAATATCCATGATTCTTCCTATCTTAACCTAATCTCTTTCTGTTCACAACTGACTCAGATGCTGGCTAACTGTGGATCGAAAAGATCTGCAATTGGGGTTCAGCTAGTTCAATCACTTAAGGGGCCTTCACTCCCTAACACAGAAGTAAAGCTTGAAGGATAATCAATATTTTAGCTTGTGTGAAGGCTATGTAGCAAGGGTCTTGAGCAAGGAGTAACCAACTTTTAGGCCTGGTTCAGCTATCAGCATGCAGGCTTGTGGAGTTACCAGCTCCACAGCCAGGCTCCTACAAAACAATCCACTTTGTACCTCTGGGTTACTGGAATGATCAATTTCGTAGCTGGTTGCTTCTGTTGAAAGGTTATCAGCCTTTCAGGAGCTATGAGCTTTGAGCAGCCCCCCATCAACAAACAGGGAAGTTCAACAGATCCCTTTTCAACAACAGCACCCCTCAACTGGGATCTTCACTACCAATAGCACCCTCAACTAGTGCTTAACAAAAAAGCCCTAAGGATTAACATCTCTTGGGCTAGGTATCTCGAGATAATTTTAATCCATGGCCACTTAAATTTTTCTCGAAAATTTTGTATACAAAATCTTCTGATTGAAATTCAACTCAGCATGCCAAATTAAAGTGTAATATTTTTACTTAACCCCAAGTAACCTAGATATATTTTGAGTAAAATATGTGCATAATTTATTAATTGGTTGGTTAATGTAAAAGTCCTAGGCATTAAAATTCATTTTGGTGTTTTAAAGGTGTTTTACCTTGAAGACTTTATTCACAGAGTATCTGATTACACATGGCTTGTGCTCTGCCTGCTGTGCATACCAGCCTGAGTTGAGCATATGGCTTTTTGTAACAATTTATCCTAAATCATTTTGAACTGCCTTTTAAAATTTATTTAAAGTAACAGTCTTTTAATTTCAGCATTCTGTGGGAAGAAAGGGAAGGATTTCTGGGGCTGGAGAGATGGCCTAGTGGTTGAAAGCACCAACTGCTCTTGCAGAGGACTGGGGTTGGATCCCCAGTACCCACATGGCTGCTAAGAACCATCTTTAACTCCAGTTCCAGGGGAATTGACACCCTCTTCTGACCTCCACTGCATTTCATGACATGGGTACACAGACTTACATGCAGACAGTACATTCATACACATAAAAAACAAATAAAATTTAAAATTAAAAAATTATAAAAAAAGAAAGGGAAGGATTTTAAGAGACTTTACAAGCTGGCCAGGTCTAACAAAAAATACTGGGTCCAATAAATTTTTTGATAACTATAAGTAAAAATTCTCATGAATAATGTAAACTAAAATCTTGGTTCAATTTAAATGAAAAACTGAAAAAAAAAACTGCTTTATGTTTTTCTTTAAGCCCACCTTAACACTATGTCCATGTGTAAGTGGATGCATGTTTATATTTTGATACGTTATAATTGTACAGGTTTATGTCTAATTAGCAGTCAACTGTAAACAAAGATAAATAGATTCAACTCATAAAGACTTTTGTTTTGTACTTTTTGGTATTAACAATTTTAATTGATTTTATATAAATTTTTAATATTTATTTGCACAGTGCTTAAATTCAATAAATGCCAACTCTAGGATAGAACTGGCCCTTCTATCTCAGACTCAAGTGTATTAATATAGTTAAACAGCTAACATAAATTAATTTCAACAAAGCTTATGGTTGTTTATAATTTACTTAACCTTATTAAGGGTTAATAATAAAGTTATAGGTAGATTGTAGCAATTATATATTTTACTAGGAATATGCTGCCTCCTGCAAGATGTACGCCTTCAACACCCAAGACAAAGATTCAAACAGATTTTCATAATATTAAAGTGTTAAGAAAAATTGTAGTCACTAAGGAAATAAGTTAGTTTTTAAAATAATCACTTCTATTTCCAAATACAGTTTTAGGAGGTATTCAAATGTATCTTATCTGTAAAGCATTTAAGCACTAGGTAAAACATATTTAAGACAAGGTTTCATGTTGAGCATAGATAAAGCATCTCCAAAGCTTAAAAAAAAGGTGATCATATATATATATTTAAAATCTGCTTTGTAAAAATTAAAATAATGTGTTTAAAATAACTGTTCCGTATTCATACAGAGATACTTTAGTAAAAAAATCATATAAAATATAGGACAGTCCATGCAAGTAATAATGGATTTAAAGGGTTTGTTATAATAAATAAAGGTTAAAATCGTATAAATAAGCTTCTTTTTTTTTTTGGTCTTTTCGAAACAGGCTCTCCCTGTAGCCCCAGCTGTCCTGGAACTCACTCTGTAGACCAGGCTGGCCTTGAACTCACAAAGATCTGCCTGCCTCTGCCTCCCAAGTGCTAGGATTAAGGGCGCGTTATCTAAGGTCATAGTTTAATCAACTAATTTTGCAAAAGAAAAGTCTGTCTAATCAAGGTTTATTTACATGGTATTCAGTTTTGCCCAACCTTTGACTACACATTATATGGTATTTAAGGATTTAGTAAAAATTAAAATGCCTATATTAAATTAAATTGGTTAAATATTTTTATAAATATGGTAATACAGTTAAACTAATTGGAAATACAAATTGTTGTTAATATTTATTTTACTCCAAATCTGTATTAGATTTCTAGTAACAACTTTAAAATTAAATGTCCAAAAATATTCTCTATATTTTTCTGTATTTTACACTATATACATGACATGACTTTGACTACATTATATAGAGTCCAATAAGAAATTGTTTAAATAGACTTACTGGATCTTTACACCTTGGTCCCTGTCTATGGGTGCATAATACAAAATTATAGGTCAAAATATAAAAGTCAAAAAAGGGGGGAGGATGGGTAACATGGCTCCCCCTGGGATACAGTTAAATAGAGAACTCTCTACTCTAAATCTTTTGTCAATTTATCAATTATTAAATTTTAAAACTAACTATGGAAAAATAATTTGCTTCTGTGTTCCCACAGAGAGATACATAACAAAATTGTATGCCTGAAAAATATATACGTCCTTGTACTGTGGAAATAAACAAGAGGCTACAAAAAAAGTGATTGGCCAATTTAGACATTAAGAAAAAAATGGGAAATGTAAGAGAAAAGGCTATTTTGCAGGGAACCAACACATGGAGTGACACATATGTGTTCCAAGTGGCATCTCTTTGGGTTAATAATCAATTGCTATGGAAATCATTCCTTATGGGACATGGTTGACTGATTTTTTTTTTTTTCTGTTTTTACTAAAATTCTTGGAATCTTTTAAAGGGATATCCTTTATCTACAAAAATTCATTAAGGAGACTACCAAGGCCAGGTTGTCTGATATTGAGACTTTAAAGGAGAATGATGACAGGTGCTAAAGGATTAGCTAAACTAAGGTCCTCAGTTGTGCTTTGGTACAACAACTGATACAAATAGATAGAAATTTCCTATGTTATGTTTGACCTGTTTTATGTTTACTACCTAATTCTAACATCTGAATATTTTACAGAAGTAAAACCAGTTGGAGATTTACCCTACACCCTTGAGGGATCAAAGACAAAAAGTAAATTCATTAAGGAGAGTTATCAAGGCCAAGGGTAATTGTAAAATCTTTAAAAGCTTAATGGTTAAATAAAACATTTTAGTGAAGAATAACTTTAGTACCAGTAGGGGGGTTGATTTGTCTATCCATTTAAAAGTTATGGTGACATGGACATTTATGCCTGTCTCTTTGGATAATTGTCCTACCTCTAGATTTTGCTTTATAGTTAGGTGATATATCTAGATGGATAAAATCTTATGATAAGAGTTATGGACTACTTTAACAAGGCTTTGTTGGCTAAGGGACCTAAAACAACCCCACAAAATCAAAGGCTACTTACCCACAATGTTGGGGTGCACACCCAAACTGGTTGGTAAGACCCTGCTGCTGGAGACATTGTGTTGACAGAGAAAGGATGTTTTGAGTCCTTGCCACACAAATGGACAGTTGGCCTTCATGATGCCAGTGAGCATTATATAGACCACTAAAAGATAAAAAGTCTCTTGAGTCAAAGTAAGACTCCTCAGCTATACCTCACCTGCCTGGAGATTTGTGCAGTCAGTGGCAGTCTGATATTTTTGTGCTGCCCAAATTAACTGGCTATTAACTCACTCCTTGTATGTAAAGGCACACAGCTGCTACCATAAGCTTGTACCCTCTACTGACATAGTTTGTATGCTTAAAACCATTGTACGTTATTTTACTTTTTCAGATTTGATATCGAAGGACTAAGATATTTTATTCTTTTTTGCTTTTTAAAATATTTTTTAAATGTATTTATTATTTTTTATGTGTATGAGTGTACTGTCTGGATGTAAGTTGGTGCACTTGTGTCATGAAATGCTGTGGAGGTCAGAATAAGGCATCAGATTTCCCTGGAACTGGAGTTAAGACGGTTCTTAAACACCATGTGGGGGCTGGGAATTGAACCTGGGTCCTCTGCAAGAGCAGTCAGCGCTCTTAACCACTGTGCCATAGGCTTCATCTGTTTATTTACTAAAATGTATTCATGATAGATTATTGCTTCACAAAAGACATCTCTAGAAAAGACACTAATGTGGAGGATGATGGTATTTCTAAACATCTGTGCCTGTGCCCATAAATAACTTGTGATAATTAATGTTTGCTTAAGTGCATGTACTTCTTACTCTCTGTGTTTTATTAATAGAATTCAAAAGGGGGACCCCCAGGATGGACTCCCAACCTGTAGAAAGAAAAACCTGGATAAAGCTGAGAGTCCAAAATGTCACTTAAAAGTGGTTTGGTTTTGCCTCTCACATATTCTTGGCCCTTCCTTAAAGCCTAGGGGCCATTCACAGAAGAAGGGGCACATTAGAATGTAAGAACTGGGGAGGTGGGATAATTTCTGAGATCTCAACAGAATTGGACTGGACCCTTATTTGATCAACATGCTTGTGCATACAAGCCTCTCCAATTGCACTATGGGGATTGTTCTAGTTTATCTTCCATTGCTGTGACAAAACACTCTGACCAACACCAACTTGGGGAAGAAAGGGTTTATTCAGCTCACATCTCCTGGGTCACAGCTAATCACTTAGGGAACCCAAGGCAGGAACTCAGGGCAGGAACCTGGAAGCAGAAACTGAAGCACAAGCCATGGAGGAATGCTGTTCACTGCCTTGATCCCCAGGCTCATGCCCAGCCCACCCTCCCACACGGCACACAACAACCTGCCCAGGGTGGCACCACCCATTGTAGACTGGGCCCTCCCACACTGTCCAACAATCAAGACAACACTCCATAGATGCAGCCACAGGCCAATCCAATGGAGCCAAATCCCCAATTGAGGCTCCCTCAACCCATGTGTGTCAAGTTGACACTAAAGCTATCCAGCACAGGGATCTTAGGTTTTAAAACATTTGAGCATTGATACCTGCTAATTGGTTTTGCATGAATGTTGGTTATATTCATTGCTTATGCTTGACAATTGGCTCACATCATGGTTCTGTTTTTCTTTTTTCTTTTTTTTTTTTTTTGATGTTGAGTGAAGTTTGCTTCTTCTCTATACTAACTCATAAGCTAATCTTCTCTGAAAACCTCCCACAGATATTACACATAAACCAACCTCATTACCTCTCATTCTGAACATCACCCAATCAAAGAGACATCTAAAATTAGCCATCGGTACTGCTTAAATGCAAGGTTAGTAATCTGACCAATATGAATTGGTTCTTAGAGCTAATATAAAAAAAGATAGCAGATGATGAGGAAAACATTCGTGACTTCCCCATTACCAAGGTTATCCCATCCCACTTATTCACATGGTGAGCCACGTGGGAAATATACACAGGAAAGCACAGCACACATATGCATGGTAAGGTAGACAAATACAGAGAGAGACTTTATTTAAATGCTGGATTTTATAGGCAGTATGACTTCATCTCCCAGGGCCTAATCCCAAAATCTTGCATCACCATATCCTACTCCATGGGCATGGCCAAGGAGATCCCATGACTCTTATTTGTGACTTTGGAGGGCACTTTTTGTAATGCTAGACCATTCATAGATAACTTAAAGTGTATTTTCCCATATATCACCTTTTTGATTTTATTTTTTTCTGAGAGGCATGTGAGCCCATGGGAGAGACTAACAACACAAAAGAACCTGAGATTTGAATAGCCAGATGCTCAAACCTGTTTTGAATGCCAGGAGTGACAGGCAGGAAACGAGATTTTAATTTTACCGAGACCTTGAAATGTCCAAATNTGCGTGGTGGGAGCAGCCTTTTAATCCTAGCCCCCGAGAGGCCAGAGGCAGGCAATCTTTGTTAGTTCAAAGCCAGTCTGATCTACATAGCGAGTTCCAGGACAGTCGGGGCTACAGGGAGACCCTGCTTCGAAAAGAAAAAAAAAATAAATAAATAATAAATAAATAAATAAATAAATAAAGCAAGATAAAATAATTGACCAATTAATTTTAACTGTGCACATATATTTACTCCAAGGATATTTAGGTAACCCAGGGGTTAAGTAAAATATATACACTTTAAGTTAAACATGCTGAGAATGGATTTAATTACTTTACAATCACCAACCTTGGATCTACCAAAATAGCCAGCAGGTAGGGTAAGAAGAGTTAGATTTAAAGAAAAAACCACAAGAAGACAGAGAGCAAACACCTTTTGTCCAAAAAACAGATTTTTGGGTACAAAATTAAGAAAAATGGCCAAGGCTTGAAATTATCTGGAAGAGGTGCTCTTGGAGGAGGGTCATGTCCATAAAAGGGCTTATATTGCAACACAAGAAAATTGTGCTCAGGTGAGGAAGAGTACCTGGGAGAAATTATATAATGAACAACAATTAAGATTGGAACCGAACTTGAGGAGCTGGTTCCTCACAGCAGGAAGTCTTTCTTGGGGGATGGAATTTAAAACCAGAAAGTTTTTCAGACTTGTAGTTTATGAAAAATAGTTTTTAAGGCCAAGCACAACTGATAAGCACTAGACCTTACATTAATTCAGCCTTTGAGGTCACTGGCTTTTATAGCCCGCAGGAGTGACCATGCAGGAGGCACATGTCTGGAAGGCATTGGGTGCTTCCTCTGAACCAAATCAGAGCAAGACTGCTCTCCTCCACATGTACAAGTCACGTGCCCTCCAGTAGCCAGGCAACACGTGTCCCATTCGGGCACCACGAAACAACCAGCACAGGGAAAAAGCATGGAGTCACATGCCCACACCCACAAAATAAGAATTAGATATCAGAAAAAAAAAAGACGAACAGAGATAGAAGGATACCAAAGAGAAGAAAATATCGCGAAAAAAGATTTAGAGAATCCATACATTGACGAATAACAGACATTAAGGTTGATCACCAAAGGTCATCCTTGTATAGCTCACGCTTGGATGCAAAGATGTTGGCCCACAACAACACAAACCACGGACTAATGAACACAACCGCAAGAATTTAAGTGAGATGGGGCCCAACCTTAACTCCATAATCCAGGATGACCAAATGTGGAACCCCCATGTCACCCGGAACAGGAAAAAGCACTCCACAGGACCGCCCTCAACACAGTTCAGTGTTTTGCTTAAAAATAAGAACAAGAGAAGATTGTATTACCACATTGTCTGCTATACCAATAAGCCTATCACCTGACATCATTCTCAGAGAGCATAACACTCAATACTCATTTAAACTCCTACACTCAAACACATCTATACCCCCATGGGCTTAGAATAGGCCAACAGAACGGTAAAACCATTTGAACTGAACTTAGAGAAATAGCTTCCTCAATCTTATAACTAGTTTTCCTTCCATACAACTGAAATGTCCAAAAGGTGCTCACTTGCTCCTGAAGGTAGTAAAAGTTACGCACGAAGAATGGCAAGGAACGAGATATATAGTGAACAAGAGCCCTAAAGTAGTTATCTGTAGTGGATTTCATTAGCATTTTTTTAGTATTACACAGAAGGCGCCTCTCAAGTGATAACCTAGCTCGATCAGACAAGCCCATGATCATGCTCTCGCAGGATAGATAGTATTTGTTCTATCACTCATATACCTATACTCTCATAAGCTAAGTCTTCTCTGCAAAACCTCCACCCGCTAGAATATGTACACCATTCAAACCAAACCTCATTACCTCATCATTTCTGAAACACTCACCCAACTCGGGAAAAGAGACATCTAAAATTAGCCATCGGTACTGCTTAAATGCAGCCCGGCTATCTTGCTCTTTTTAAATGTATTTCACCTCAAAAATCTCTTCTCATGGAATTCTTGATCACACGTAGTCTGAACTCTGGCCTGGCACCATAATCCTGCCTGCTGTGCATGCATACCAGCTGCCGGACTGAGCACATGGCATCTAAATCATGCACTTTAAATTTTGATTTTAGGCAATATCTTTTTGGTTTCAGCATTTTGGAAACAAGATAGATGGAAAATTTACAGGCCTTGAAGTTCTAACAAAACAAACTTGCTCCGATAAATTGTCTTTTTTTAAGGACCATTGGTAAAAATCTCTTTAACAGCATGAATTGATATTTTGGTTTAATTTAAATGAGAAATTTTTGAATAAAACTGTTTTATGTTTCTTTAAGCCCATATTCAAGCTGTGTGTATGTGTGAGTAAATGCGAATTCCCACTTTTAATTCATTATGATCCTACAGGTTTAAATCTATTTAGCTGAATATAAACAAAATAGATTCAATTAATAGAAAATGTTTGTTTTATACCCCGTACTGTTAACAATTTTTAATTGGATTTTTAGCATGCATATTATTCAGTTTAATGATAGATTGTTGTTAATTATTATTAATAATTGTTATTAATGGTTATTGTTATTAGATATAATTATTAATAACAATTGATAGAAATTCAGTCTAATGGTAAATTGTTCATTGTTGTTGGCCATTATTGACAATTATTATTCATAATGATTATTAATTATTGGTGTGACTAATAATGGTTAATAATTATTAAAAATTAATAATGGTTATAACTGTTGTGATTATTGTTGTGATTATGGATAATTATTATTCTTCCAAAGTCCTTAATAGTAAAACAAGATGGATCAGTCCAAGACTATAAACAACTTTGGCCTCTCTACTTTTGGAAATCCTCAATCTTTAGATTTGTAAATAGCATAGCGGCAGCTTAAGGCAGTCAACCAGAAGAGACAGGATAGGGAAAGAATAGTAGTAAACTTTAGAGACAGTTCATTAAACGCAAATGGTTGGAAATGGGTCTAAGTGGTGGCATATGGATCTCAGCTATTTTATGCATTACTAGGACATTTATTCTAATTCTGTAAAAATAACCGTATAAAAATTATTAAAATTTCATGTTTTTCATTGGACATGAAGCAATATGGCTTTCTTTTACAGGTCAACCTAACAAATCTTTCTTATGTATGTATGTGTGTGTGTATGTATGTATGTGCATGCACACATGTTTATGGATGTGTGTACTTGTGTTCTAAGTAATTCTTCCATTAGAGGTCAACCTAATAAACCTTTATGATGTATGTATGTATGTATGCATGTATGTATGTATGTGTATGCACACATGTGTATGGATGTGTGTACTTGTGTTCTAAGTATATTATAATGTTAACTGTCATGATACCAGTAAAAACATTGCCTCTGAGTTGGAAAGTGGCCCTTCCTTCTCAATACGCAAATTTATATTAAACTGCCAACACATAATTCAATTTTAACAAAGGTTATAGGTTATCTATTAAAAATTTTAAAATAGGGCTGGAGAGATGGCCTAGCGGTTAAGAGTGCCAACTGCTCTTGCAGAGGACCCGAGTTCGAATCCCAGCACCCACATGGCGGCCAAGCCGTCTGAAACTCCAATTCCAGGAGAACTCCAGTTCCAGGGGAGTCCGACACCCTCTTCTGACCTCCGCAGCGTTGCACGTCACGGGTGCACAGACTTGCATGCAGACAATACATTCATATACATACAAAAATAAATAAAATTAAAAAAAAAGATCATTAAAAAAAAAATTTTAAATAATGTATCTACACTGCCGCCTACTGGTTACGCCCTTTCAACATCTAAAACAAAGATCCAACTGGGTTTTCATTGTATTAAAGTGTTAATAAGTTTTGGGGAATTTGGGAATAAAAAATAAAAGGTACAAATATTTAAAAATAAAAAAAAATATCGAATTCTGATTAACGTCATTGTGGAATTCATGGCTGCCATTTTTAAATTTTTTGTGCACATACAGGCTAAGACGAGCCTGTATTTCGTTCAGATGGCCAGTGGTTAGCTGGTGTTGAGGCCTGCATTTCATTTGGGTGACCAGTTGCTTGGAAAAAGGCTACCTTTGCAAACCACCAACCTGGGAAGCTGGTGTGGAATTCCTGTCCTGGACTTGGGCAGGTGGAAAGTCACGGCCAAGAGTGGGAAACATGTCTCATTGTTCTAGGCTAAGGACCTGAGTAGGAAGTTAACTCTCTGGTCAGGTCACAGGAGTGACCGGCTGAACTCTATGCAGTGAGGCCAGTTCCCCACAATGTCCAGAAAATGGGCACTGTGTGTCCCCCTCTGTGCTGGATAGATTTATTGTCACCTTGACACACCTGGGTTGAGGGAGCCTCAATTGGGGAATTGGCTCCATTGGACTGGCCTGTGGACACATCTGTGGAGTATTGTCTTGATTGCTGTGCAATGTGGGAGGGCCCAGTCCATTATGGGTGGTGCCACCGTGGGCAGGTTGTTGTGTACCATATAAGAACTCAGGCTGGGCGTGGGCCAGGGGAGCAAGCCAGGGAACTGCATTCCTCCATGGCCTGTGCTTCAGCTCCTGCCTCCAGATTCCTGCCCTGAGTTCCTGCCTTGGGCTCCCTGAGTGATGAACTGTGACCCAGGAGATGTAAGCTGAATAAACCCTTTCCTCCCCAAGTTGGCATCATTCAGAGTGTTTTGTCACAGCAATGGAAGACAACTAGAACAGAAATTGGTACCAGAAGAGTGGGGTATTGCTGTGACAGGCCAGACCTTGGTGTTTTGGGGAAGGATTGTGGAGGCGTTTGGAACTTTGGACTGGGAAGATCATTGAATGCCCAAAGGTCGTTGATATGGAGCTTAGAGCAGTTTTGCTGAAGGAGTTGTAGAAGATGGAGGCCTGGCTTGTGAAATTTCTAGTTTCAAAGGGGAGCAGAGATCATTAGGACTGTGTAATCTGTGGGTTCTGGTCAGCTGGGGATGAAGAATCACCTGTAAGTAACAAGAAACCAGAACCTGAAGTGAAATCTTTGTTGTACTGGGGCAGTTGATGTGGTTAGCTGGGGCTGAAAAATCAGCTGTAAGTAACAAGAGACCACCAGCATCACTGTGGTGAAATCTTCTGGGAAGAATTTCTTCAGGGTCAGCACACAGAAGCTGTGATACAGAAGGGGCGTGAGCCTCCATCTTGAGCCAAAAGCAGGACTTGGTAGTGTAAGAGTCTCCTACATGTTTCTGGTGTTGAAATTTAAGAGGGTCACAGAGAGCAGCCGAGGATTGGCACCATGAGAACTCAGGAAAGACCATTGGTGGAAGTGCACCTCGGTTGCAGTGAAGACTCCAGGATTGCAGGGGTCATGGAGAGAAGCTGAAGCTTTGCACCAGGAGAGGTCAGAAGAGACCATTGGTGAAGGTGCTGCCTCAGTTTCAATGGCGACCCCAGCTTTTTGGAGATGCTGGGACCGTGGGATGACCATCAAGAGCAGCATCAGGTGTGGAATGGAGTAGGCCTGGGACTGCGAGATGAGCTGTGTGTGCCACGGACAGCAGAGTCGCAGAGGGGGAGCTGACGAAACATTTTGGAGCCCAGAAGATCGTGAATGAACCCCAGGTGTCCAGCCTTGAGCTACTTTGCTAGACTTAGGTTTTGTTTGAGAGTGCCTGATTCTTCCCTTTGAAATAAGACAGTACTTGTTTTGGATTTTACAGCAGGCCACATTTAAGAGACTTTTAATAGACTGTGAACTTTAAGTGTTGGGACATTTTAAGGAATGTGGGGCTTTTATGTTTGTACTGTCTTGGGTGGTGATTAATGTTAACATCATACTTTGGGGATAAGAACTGGAAAGGTGGTGGTTTAATAGTGATGTGTTTTGTGTGTCAAGTTGACAAGAGGTCAATTTTGCTGGATAGCTTTATTGTCAACTTGACAAACCTGGGTTGAGGGAGCCTCAATTGGTGAATTGGCTCCATTGGACTGGCCTGTGGACACATCTGTGGAGTATTGTCTTGACTGTTGGGCAATGTGGGAGGGCCCAGCCCACTCTGAGTGGTGCCACCCTGGGCAGGTTTTTGTGTACCATATAAGAATGCAGGCTGGGTATGGGCCAGGGGAGCAAGCCAGTGAACAGCATTCCTCCATGGCCTGTGCTTCAGCTCCTGCCTCCAGGTTCCTGCCCTGAGATCCTGCCTTGGGCTCCCTGAGTGATGAACTGTGACCCAGGAGATATGAGCTGAATAAACCCTTTCCTCCCCAAGTTGGTGTCATCAGAGTGTTTGTTCACAGCAATGGAAGACAACTAGAACACCCTCCCCTTAGCAGGACTGTAATGCACCTGTTCGTGACAAAGGAAGATTCCTAGAAGCTCCCACAAAAACAAAACAAAACAAAAAATCAAGGTGGTTATGATGGTAACAACTTCTCATGGGGCATATCTAGCCAGTCTTTAATTAACTGATGGGCACAAGAAATGTAAAAGAAAATTTTATTAAGAGCCAGATATTGAAAATTCTTTAAAGCAGCTTTTCATGATAGGCCTGGAGAAGGCAAAGAGCTTGGAGGAAGATAGTTATCAAAATCCACTTTGTAAGTTTTGCAGTTTAAAATGGTAATGCATTTGAACTAATTGGGAATATTAAATGTTAATTGTTTTATTTATAATCTGTATTGAATTTCCAACAATAACTTTGGGGTTAAGGTACACAAATGGTCTCTATATTTTTCTGTGTTATACAGTATCACCTTGTAACATTTTTCCTTTACTTGTAGGATAATTTAAAGAAATTAAGTTTATATTCACTTTCCAAACAAATAGCATACCGTCAATGAAAAACAATTTGGGTGAATTTGATGAAAACTTATGCCTTGGTGGCTGTTTATAGGTATGTGTAATACAACTTAGGCATCTATAAGTCAAAACATAATTTAAAAAACAAAAAGAGGGAGGTGGTATAATATTCCTTTTCTATTCCAAACCTTTTGATAAATTTTCAATTTTGAGGTCTTGAAATTAACAATGGGAGGAGATTTGTATGTTCCCACAGGTAAAAATTCCAACCTAAATGCCTGAAAACATACAACTTTTGACTGTGCAGGATGGACTGAGAAACGCCAGCAGAGAGGCTGACCCATCTGAACATTAAAGAAAGAGGAACCTCAGATTGCCTGAGTCACAGACACTGAGCTACTCTCTGAATTCTATTTGGGATAACTGTTTATAATGTGCCCTAATGAAGTTTACCTTCCAGATGCTGAGAAACTTTCCTACCTCTTCCCTTTATAGGAAAAAGAAAAACATGATGGTAATGAAGTCATTCCCTAAATGTAAATTAGAGCTAACTCTTATAGTGGTAATTTCTTATAAAACAGGTATAACTACCTTCTTTAATTGACTGATAGACATAGGAATTGAGAAAGGATAATTCTCTATTTAGAGCCAAATATAATAGTAAAGACTTTATAAGCTGTGTAATTAAGTAAAATATATTAATACAGGAGAGCTCTTATATCAGCAATGGATTATTCTTCCAAGGAGATGTTGGCTAGGGAATCCAACTCCCAAAATTAGTAAGGCTTTAGCCTATACGTGGGATATCTGCAAGGAGAAAGGCAGTAATTCCCTGTTGTCAAAGACCTGGTGTAAGCATGAAAAAATGTTTTGAGATGTCACTTGCTAAAGTACAGTTGGCCTCTGAAATGGCAGAGAGTGTTACCAAAGGCCAGCCAAATATTGGTCTCCTGAGTCAAGCAAGACTCCTCTGTCAGTAATAGCTACACCTCAACTGCCTGGAGATACTGTGCAACAGTGGCAGCCATGTGTCTATATATATGTCCCAAATGTAATTGGTTATTAGCTCTCTCCTTGGAGGAATAATTCATGGCTGATGCCACAAGCTTATGTCCTCTAGTGGTTAGGAGATGTTATAAGGCACAATAAGAACTTGTCACTCTATAGAGAAACCACAGTTTGTGGATTAGCATACCATCCAAACATCTGTGTCTATGCTCACAGCTTAGCTTGCCATAATAATATTAATTGCCTGTACATATAATTGCTTGTGCTTTGTTAGTAGGATTAAAAGGTACCCCTGGATAAGCTGTCAACCCATGAAGGGAAACAACCTGAAAAGACTAGAGTCCAAAATGACATCTCCTGAGAAAATAGACTGCTTTGCTTCTCACCCACTTGTGCCCCATTCCCAAAGCCTAGGGAACAACTTGTGGAAGAGGAGGCATGGTAGAATGTAAGGGCTGCAGAGAGATTGAGGTGAATCGTGAGACTACAGCAATATAGACTGGACTCTTATTTGATCAACATGCTTGTACATACAAGCTTCTCCAATGGGACTATGGGAACCTTGGGTTGTTTCAAAATTTAGACATAGATACTTGCCAATTGGTTTTACATGACTATTACTTACATTCATTGCTTATGCTTGACAATCAGCTTACTTCATGGTTGGGATTTTTAGATGTTAATTGGCCTTAGGGTGAAAATAAAGTTTCAGGTCTGACCTGCCCCCCACTGCCTAGCACTCAAAACAGGCTTGAGCAGCTGCCTATTCAAAACTCAGGTTCCTTTGGTCTGTTGGATTGAATGAGTGTCCCCCATAGGCTTTAAGTATTCAGACATTTTGTCTCCAGTTGGTGGCACTGTTTTTGGAGGTCTTAGAAGGTATGGCTGTGCTGGAGGAAGTATGTTATTGGGGACAGGCTTAGTGAGTTTAACAAACCTTGTGTTCTCCAGTCTCACTCTCTCTCTCTCTCTGCTTCCTGTGCTCATTGTGAGATGTGACCCTCGTCTTGCTGCTCCAGCCCTGGCCACCATGCTTCCCACCACAGAGGACTCTGATTCCTTGGAACCATCAATCGGTAAGCTCTAATAAATTCTTCCTTTTATAAGTTCCCTTGCTCATGGTGGTTTTATTACAGCAACAGAAAAGTGACTAATACATTTGTGTTGTTAGCCTCACCGATGGGATCCCCTGCCTTTTGGGAAAATTTAAAAAATAAAATTAAAAGGCTGAGATGTAGGAAAACTTAGTTAATATGGGTAGCATTCCTAAGCCAATGGTACCTCCTTGGCCACACCCATAGGGTGGAGTGTAGGGACAAAAAGATTTAGGATTTGGTCCTGAGAATTGAGTCATGATGGATATTTAAGCAGACATGTTAGAATAAAATCTCTCTCTGCATTTGAACCTCAACATGTGTCCATGTGGAGTGCTTTCCTGTGTAAGCTTTCCAGCTTTAGACTCTGGGACATTCACCACCACCATTCCAGCCTCTTGGGTCTTTATACTTTTTCTTCCTCATTTTGTTATCACTTCTTTGAGAATGTCATACAATATATCTGTTTTTTTAATTTTTTTATTAATTAATTTATTTATGTGTATGGATGTACTGTCTGCATGTATGTTTGTGCACCCGTGTCATGCAACACCGCGGAGGTCAGAAGAGGGTGTCTGATTCCCCTGGAACTGGAGTTCTCCTGGAATTGGAGTTACAGACGGTTCTCAGCCGCCATGTGGGTGCTGGGGATCGAACCCGGGTCCTCTGCTAGAGCGATCGGTGCTCTTAACCACTAGGCCATCTCTCCAGCCCCCATAAAATATATATTAAGTTCACTCCTCCTCCCACAACTCTTCCCATTTACACCTCTTCCTTCTCTACATACCCAACTTTACATCTTTTATCTTCATTTCTTTTTTTTTTTAATTTTGTATTGAATTTTTGCATATTTCATATACCTACCCAACTTTACATCTTGTATCTTCATTTATTTTTTTTAATTTTGTATTGAATTTTTGCATATTTCATACAGAACATTTCAATCAATCTTAATCACCTTTATATCCCTATCTCTATTGACAGCCTCCCATACCAACCACTGGGATTCATATACTCTGTCATTAGTGATAAGTCCTATTGTGTCAAGTTAGTATCCCTGGAAGTTCCTCAGTCAGTGAAAGTTCATCTACTGAGGTCTAGTCACCCAATCCAGAGTCTCTTGTTTAAGGAAATCATCTCCTCGTGACATAAGAGTAATAAACTGCCAATATTTCCTCACTTATAATTAGGATGTGCTGCCCATTTCCACAGTTCCATGCTGGGTTTTTGTCTACTGGAGTTTCCATGGAATTTGTGAACACTGACACCATTCCTGTAGTTTTATATGAACAGGGTCCCAGAATCTTGTAGGATTTTACTTCCATATGGTGATGCATCTCCTCCCTGGCTCTTGCAATCTTTCTACCCCCTCTTCCACAAAGGTCTCTAAGACCCAGATGAGTGAAGTTTGATAGAGGATTCCTGTCCATAGTCACACTCTGCAGACTCTTAATCTCCACACTTTGGCCTTTTATGACTTTTTTATGTTCCTGGCCCTTTATTGAATGAGGGAGCTTTATTAATGAGAGTTAAAAGACTCAGTACAAATCATTTTGGAAGCTGCCATCAGTATACATGGTAGCTCTGAATATCCAATAAATCCTTAGATAACGTATGTTATGTTCTGATAAAGAAGTGTGTGTATATGTGTATGGATGTCAATGTTTGTGGGCACAAATGGATATATCTGTATGGGTGACTGCATTTATATATAATATATGAACTTGCATACACATTATAATCATGAATATAATTGTGGCGATTATCATACAGAAATTCTAATTTTGCAGTAATGGTACTATATATTGTTTTACATCTTTATAGTGTAGGTTATTGGTAAATATCCTAAAATAATTTTTCAGAAAATAAAGTAATTTAATTAATTTTTAAAATAATTGGGGAGTTCAGTCCATTAATATTTAAAGTTATTATTGAGGGATGCATATTGCTTCAAATAATTTTAGTTTCTATTTGCATTTTTGGTCTAGGTTTTTATTTCTACAGTTTTACCATAATTGAATAGTTTCTGTTGTCACTTGCATATTTTGTGTATTTTGTGTATTTTGTATTGCTTCAAGATTTCTCTGAACAGTTGGTTTTGTGGACATGGGAAGCAATATACATCTCTCAATAATAACTTTAAAATATTAAAGAACTGAATTCCCCAAACAAGAGACACAGAGTAGTAGAATGGATTAAGAAACAAATCCATCTTTTTGTTGTCTGCAAGAAACTCATCTCACCTTCAAGGACAGTAACTACCTAAATGTCAAAGGGTGGGAAAAATATTCCAAGAAAATGGCACTAAGAAACAAGGGGCAGCTGCCTTTCAAATATCAGACAAAATAGGCTTCAAGCTAGAACTCATCAGAAAAGATGAATAGGGTCACTTCATTCTTATGAAAGGAACAATTAGTCCTGATGATACCACAGTCATGAGTATATATGCATGTGCTGGATACCTTTAGTGTCAACTTGACACACCTGGGTTGAGGGAGCCTCCGTTGGGGAATTGGCTCCATTGGATTGGCATGTAGCCACACCTGTGGAGTATTGTCTTGATGGTCGAGCTGTGTGGGAGGGCCCAGCCCACAATGAGTGGTGCCACCCTGGGCAGGTTGTTGTGTACCATATAAGAAGGCAGGCTGGGCATGAGCCAGGGGAGTAAACCAGTGAACAGCATTCCTTCATGGCCTGTGTTTCAGCTCCTGTCTCTAGGTTCCTGCCCTGAGTTCCTGCATTGGGCTCCCTGAGTGATGAACTGTGACCCAGGAGATATAAGCTGAATAAACCCATTTTTCCCCAAGTTGGTGTCAGTCAGAATGTTTTATCACAGCAATGGAAGACAAACTAGAAAAATGCACCAAAATCTGCTGAACCAAACTTCATAAAAACAATTCTACAGAACTTGAAGGCACAGATTAATCCCGACATACTAACAGTAGGGGACTTTAATACCCTATTGTGTCCTGTCGGTCAACTGGACAAAGAATAAACAGAAAAAACAGAGTTTATTGAACTATGTGATACAGCAAATGTACCTAACAGACATCTAACAAATATTCCACCCAAGCTTCAAAGCATATACCTTCTATTCAGCACTAAAGGGAACTTTCTCCAAAATCAACCACGTATTGGGCCTGAACAAACCTGAACAAATACAAAACAACAAAAAAGATAAAAGAAAGAATCCTATGCATCTATCAGACTATAATGCAATAAAGCTTAATATAAACACCCGAAGACGCCCTGGTGACTACATGAACTATGGAGATTAAACAACACACTCCTGAATAATGAATGGGTCAAAGGAGAAATTATGAAAGAAATAAAAATATTCCTGGCATTATAGGAAAAAGGACAATACAACAGAACAAAATCTCTGGGAAACTTTAAAAGCAGTCAAAGAGGGAAATTAATCCCTCTAAGTGCCTTCATTAAAAGTAATAAAAAAGGAAGACCACAAATAACTGACTTAACATTACAACTCAACACACTTTAAACATGACAAATAAATCACAAACCCAAGAGTGAAGAAGAAATAACGAAATTCAGAACAGATTCAATGAAGTAGCAACAAACAAAATAATACAAAGAATCATTGAGTCCAAGAGCTGGTTCTTCAAAAGGATAAATAAGATAAACCCATACCCCACTTAACTGGAAGAAAGAGCAACTCCAAATCAACAAAATTAGCGATGAAAGGGTGAAACATCACAACATATAACAAAAATATCGAGAAGATTATATGGAAATTCTTTAAAAACCTCTACTCTATTAAAAGTGAAAATCTAAGAGAAATGGACAAGTATCTGAAATCATGGGACTCACCAAAGCTTAAAGAATAATACATCAACAGCTTAAACAGACCAATAACATATGAGGAATTGGAAACAGTAACACAAAACCTCCCAAATAAAAAAAGCCCAGGTCCAGATGGATTTATGGCAGAATTCTACCAGATACTTAAAGAGGACCTATCTATAACCAATGTTACTTAAATTATTAAAAAGGATAGAAACAGAGTGAAATTCCCCTAATTCCTTCTATGAAGCCAGCATCCCTCTAATACCAAAACCAGACAAAGATAAAACCAAAAAAGAAAACTATACACCTGTAGGTACAGACCACCTGTGGCTACATTGAGCTAAATTACCTGCTTGTCTGTTTACAGGGAAACCTTGCCCTAGGTGTGATTTGCCTGCTTTAGCAAACCTATGAAACAGCTCTGGGATTAAAAACTCTACCAAGTACTCATGATATTTACAGAACATGAGGCAGGGGGTCTGAAAACATTCCCTGAGATACAATGCCACTCTTTGTATAAAGACAAAATGCTGTTGTTTTCCCTGTCTTCAGTTCTGAATGGGAAGTGCACCTACTCTGTGGCGGCTACTTCTTTTGCCATACTTCAAAGAGATGAGACATAGCCTTTCAACCTTCCAGTATGGACTGAAGACGCATTTCTCTTTACAAATCCTCCAAATCTTCAATATCAGATGGGGACTGCTGAGACATCCAGCTTGTGGACTGAGCAGCTACTGGGGTTTCAAGCTGTATCATGGAGGCCAGTACAGGAAGATCAAGACAGGACATGGTGCTTACTAGACTTCATTTGGGTCTAAGAAGGAAAGACCCCAATGTGGAGCACAAGGGAAGGATTGATTGTTATTTGGGCTTGCCTTCAAACCCTTCCTTAAGGAACGCATGAAATCTTTTAGCCTAAAAAAAAAAAGAAAAGAAAGAAAAATAATCTTCCAATTCAGGTCACACACACACACACACACACACACACACACACACACACATACACACACGTGTTCTCCCCTGAAACAATAAGCCTCTGCTTTGAAAAACAAACTCTGGAAAGACTCGGTAAAAGTTGCAAGGCATGTATGGCTGAGTGCATGAATTCAGGTTGGGTGGAGGGCATGGAAAGGGAAATGACTCTAAACTGAATTCAGAAATGATGTATGATATATGAAAACGTTTAATAACAATAAAAATATAATTAAAAAAACAGAATGCCATGGACAAATAAATGGGTTCTTTTCAGAATCAGACAGGAATATCCAGTCCATACTTTCACGCGGGTATTTAGTCCATCAGGCTTAAGTGGTATTTGCTAGTGGAATTTGGCTGGGGAAAATCAGTCAGATGCCAGCCTGTGAAGTCCATACCTGAGCACAATGACTGGCGTGTGGTGAGTTTGTGCCAGCAGGAATTTAGGCTGAAGAGTGCTAATCAAGCAGCATCGGGGGTCCAGCAGTGGCAATAGGACACTGCCTGGTGTAGATGTTAGGTGAAAACAGGTGGGCTAGGGAAAGGTTATTAGCCTTTAGCCCTAAGGTTTAAGGATAGTTTCTGGCAGCTGCGTTTCATCCCTTTTCCCTTTTCCCTTTAATCCAGTGGACAAGGTTTGTGTATCAGCCTCCAAGTTATGAGGAGTGAGAACCATAATAGATGCATAACTTCAATGAATATAGATGCAAAAATTCTCATCAAAGTACTTGCAAACTGCATATAAGCACACATAAAAAAGTTCATCCACCATGATGAAGTCAGATCTATTACAGAGATGCAGGGATTGTTCAACATACATAAATCAATAAATGTCATAACTCATATAAGTAGACTCAAAGATAAAAACCATATGGTCATCTCAATTGATGAAGAAAAAGCCTCTCATAAAATTCAACATAGTTTATGTTTAAATCCCTAGAGGGAATTTGCCTGAAGGGGACCGTCCCTCAACATAATTAAATCTATATACAATAAACCCAAAGCCAACATTAGAAACATCCCCCTTAAAGTCAAGAACCCTGTAAGGCTGCCCACTACCTCCATTTCTTTTCAACAGAGAGCTTGAAATCCTTATTAGAGCAATAAGACAAGAGAAGGAAATTTATGAAGTAGTAATTGGAAAACAAGAGGTCAAACTATCCATTTTTGCAGATGACATGATAGTACACCTAAGGGATATGTAAAATTCCACCAGAAAACTCCTAGAAATGATAACAGTTTGAGAAAGTGGCAGCTTACAAACTTAATCTACAAAAATAAGTACCCTTTCTTTTTGCCAACAGTAAGCAATTGGAGAAGAAGTACATGAAAAACATCCCATTCACAATAGCCTCAAAAATAATATTTTGAAACAAATGTAACCAAAGACATCAAAGTTCTCTACAATGAACATTTTAAATATTTGAAGAAGGAAATTGAGGAAGACACCAGTATATGGTAGGATCTGTCATGCTCATGGACTGGAAGAATTAATATAGTAAAAATGTCCATCCTACCCAAAGCAATATACAGATTCAATGCAATTCCAATCAAAATCCCCATGAATTTCTCCATAGAATTAGAATAAAAAATCCTAAAATTCATATGGAAAAACAAAAGACCTCAAATAGCCAAAGCCAAAAAAGTGTAATGAAGGGCAGAATACCATTCCAGATTTCAAATTTTATTACAGAGCTATAGTCCTAAAAACAGCATGGTAATAACACAAAAATAGACCCATTGATCAATGGCACAAAATTGAAGACCCAAACTTGAATACATGCAATTTCAGCCACCTGATATTTGACAAAGTGGACAAGAACACTCAGTGAAGGAAAAGCAGTATCTTCAGCAAAATGGTTCTGGCAAAACTGCATCACCACTTGTAGAAGAAGGAAATTAAACCCCTACCTTTCACCTTGTACAAAAGTCAACTCTAAATAGTACAAAGACTTCAATCTGAAACCTGCAACTCTGAAAATGTGAGAAGAAAACATTGGCAGTAACATATGAGATCTGACTGTAGGAAAAGGCTTTGGAAATCCAAGAATAGTTGGCAGGAAGTGAGGTCAGCAATCAGCATATGGGATCTCATTAAACTAAAAGGCTTCTGTACAGCAAAAGAAACCATCAAAGAAGTAAAGAGTAATCCCACAGAGTGGGAGGAAATATTAACCA
Source organism: Rhizomys pruinosus (assembly GCA_009823505.1). NCBI lineage: Eukaryota > Metazoa > Chordata > Mammalia > Rodentia > Spalacidae > Rhizomys > Rhizomys pruinosus. The sequence goes on along the minus strand of VZQC01012693.1, from coordinate 100,858 downwards.
GCTACACATTTGACAGAGTATTAACATCCAGAGTGTATAAATTACTCAGAAAACAAAGGAACAAGAAAACAAATAACTCAATTAAATGATGGGATAAATATCTGAATAGAGAGTTCACAAGACAGGAAAAAAAGATGGCTAACAAACATCATAAAAAATGATCAACATATTTAGTAATTAAGGAAATGAAAATTAAAAAAATACACTTTAAAAAGAATAAATAAATAAAAAAAAAAAAAAAAAGCTACAAAAAAAAAAAAAAAAAATGTTACCAAACGCTGGAGAGGTTGTGGAGAAAGGTGAACACTCATTCACTACTGGTGGGATTGAAAAACTCATGCAATCCCTAATGAAAGCAGTGTGGAGTACACTTTTTTTTAATTTCTTTTTTAATTTTATTTATTTCTGTATGTGTATGAATGTACTGTCTGCATGCAAGTCTGTGCACCCGTGTCGTGCAATGCCGTGGAGGTCAGAAGATGGTCTTAGATTCCCCTGGAACTGGAGTTCTCCTGGAATTGGAGTTTCAGACGGTTCTCGGCCGCCATGTGGGTGCTAGGGATCGAACCCGGGTCCTCTGCAAGAGCGGTCGGCGCTCTTAACCGCTAGGCCATCTCTCCAGCCCCTACACTTTTAAAAAATAAAAATGAACCTACAATTTTAGCCAGTCATACCACTCCTGGATATATAGACAAAAGAGTCATTCTTTAGCAGAAATACCTGCAGAGCCATGTTTATTGCTGCTTTTTTCACAATAGTGAAGAGCTGGAAGCAACCCAAGTGTCCGAACAGTTAAGAGGATAATGAAAATGTGTTACATTTACACAATATAGTTCTATACAGTGATAAAAAAAAATGGCATCATGAAATTTGCAGGCAAATAGATGGAAGTAGAAGCCTTCATGCTAAGGGAAGTAACACATTCTCAGAAAACATAATGACATTTGTGGATGGTAACACCAAATCCTTATATGCAAATCAAAATGGGTAATTTGTTAGTAAAATAGGACCACATTAACAATTTGTTCCCAAGATATAGTTTGAAGTTTATGTCTCTATTTTCCTCAGTTCTAAAATTTATAAGAAAGAATAATTCTTTTTTTTCTTTTTTTCTTTTATTTATTCTTTATGTGTATGAATGTACTGTTTGCATTCAGGTCTGCGCACCCGTGTCATGCAATGCCTCGGAGGTCAGAAGAGGGCATCTGATTCCCCTGGAACTGGAGTTAAAGACGGTTCTCAGCCGTCATGTGGGTGCTGTGGATCAAACCCAGGTCCTCTTCAAGAGCAGTCAGTGCTCTTAACCGGTAAGCCATCTCTCCAGCCCCAATTCTCTTTTTTTAAAGTAAATTAAAACATAAATCAACTTGCTATGTAATTTAGGAATGTAAAGTTATAGTTCTTTTTACCTGAATGCAAGTTTATTGTTAAACTGTGATTCTCTAAATGTGTTCTGTTACTAAAAATAAAAAAGTTGAAAGTAACTAGAATCAAATTAAGATTTTACGAGAGTGTGAGGAGCCAGTGGAACCTTCATATATGCTTATGGTCAACCATTTTGCAGAACTGTTTGGCATTTTCTTAACACGTACACATCTATGGATTAATTATCTCATTACCAACTCTTAGGCAAAATGAAAACACGTCACAAAAAAACTAAATATTCACAGAAGCCTCATAATAGCTAAAAACAACAACAACAACAACAACAAAACACTAGAGTCTGTTAACAAACAGTGAATAAGAGATTGTGGTACAGTAATACCATGCAGTGCTAATCATTAATTAAAAACCATACTTATTAAAAAAAAGATTGATTGGGGCTGGAGAGATGGCTCAGCAGTTAAGAGTGCGAACTGCTCTTGCAGAGGACCCAGGTTCGACTCCCAGCACCCACATGGCGACTAAGAACCATCCTTAACTCCAGTTTCAGGGGAATCTGACGCCCTCTTCTGACCTCTGTGTCATTGCACAACACAGGTGCACCAACCTACATGCAGAGAGTACGTTCATACACATAAAAAAATAAATAAAGTAAAAAAAAAATACTTAAAACTAGATTGATTTAGACAAAGGTGCAAGGACAATGCAGGATTCTGGAACAACCCATTTGAATGCCTTAGACAAATGTATGGATAGATATCAAGTTAGTCAACTTTAAAAGTATTATGTAAATAATAACAGTCAATTATTTAAAAAAATTATATGCCAAAAGTAAAGTCAGCTAATGAGCCACATAAACAAACATGGTGGTGTCTTTGGCCAGTCCATTTTATAAATCAGAAAGTGGAACAGACTCTCCATGCTTCAAGTCTTGTTTTTCACACATATTTAATAAAAATAATTCTGGAAAATATATTGGGGCCATGGTAAGGTCGCTTTGTAATAGAACAGATAAATCTTTAAGGAATTAACATACAACTGGAGTCTCCAAGAAAGAAATATAAAATGTGGGTTTTCCCAAATGAAATATTCCCATCTCTTAGGACATTGATCCTATTTAATTTTTAGTATATCTATTAATAGCTCATAGAAATTTATTTTTCTGTGGAACGGTTAGGGGAATTTTCCTTTAAAACATCAATTTCCTTTATGCTCACTTTTCACCTATATCAACAATTTGCTGTATTGAAATTTCCATTCTCTGAGGCTTTGCCTGTTAGCTGCCTGGCAGACACTCAATTAGCTTGTTAGTGAACTGGCTTCAGTTTTAATACCATAAATACGTGAATGACTATCAGAGAGGAGTCTAAGGTGTATCTATAGGTAAACAAATTTTCTTTCTAGAATGTAAATCACCATCCACTACATAACTGAGACAATTTTTTTGTGTGTGTCAGAATTACAAAGAGTTATGCCTTTCCACTCTGGACGTTTAGTTGGCCTTAGCTTATACCATATGGATCTCTGTTTCATGTGTTAAGTATATATCTAATCTTTATCATATTTAATGGACAAAGAAAATCATTTTGATGAAAGTATTTTTTTGGGGGGGTGGAGTGATGGTTCAGCAGTTAAGACACTGGTTGATTTGGCATAGAATGTGAGATGTTTCCAACAGCCACATGGAGGCTAACAATAGTCTGTAATGTCAGTTCCACGGGATCTTACAGTCTCTTCTGACCTCCGTGACCATTGCAGGTGTAGGTGCACTTACACACATGTAGGCAATATACTCATACACATAAAAATAAAACCAATAAATAAAAAATTTGTAAATGTTATTTTGATAAATTCAATATACAAATCTATCAAGTTCATCCAAATATTTACTGTACTACCAATTTTCCTAATGTAAGGAAAGTTAGTTGAAAAATAGTATTTATATTTGTTATTCTCAGAATGAACATCACTGCCCTACTAATTGGAGATTGATAAATGTTCACTGTGATCCTAAAGAAAATGACTGATTACATCAAAACACATAACTATATTTACAAAAACAGAAATGCATCTATCTTTTAATATATACAGTGTATGTAATATATGTAATGCATAGTGCTATAGTATATATAATATGTAGTATGTGGTATACTATACATTATCTCTATTACCTAAATATAATATAGGTGATCTCCAGTTACATATATATATATATATATATATATATATATATATATTACATATAATAATGGATAAGGGACAAGATCCCCCTTAATTGATAAGAGGGATTTTTAACTTCTGATTCTTCTGCATAGTTGGAGTTAAAAACTCACACCACTAAATCCTGCTCTTTATTTTAAATTCTTACATCATCCTTAACTTGTAAACATCCACTTTTCCAAAAGTATATACATGAGAGTTTCCCAAATTTGTAAATATTTTTATTTTCTATTGTTTCTGTTACTTAAAAATAACATATTCTGGTAAATCAATACTATTTTGGGAAATAATGATCAGCAGTTTCCAATAAGAACTTCTTTCCTTGTAGCAACTTAAAAACTATAAATTAGTATTTTTCTGGAATTCTAAAATGTAAGTCATTTATGTGCAGTATAATGGGCACAGATTTGGTTATGTGTCTATATGAAATATCTGTGAAAGATTATATTATTAATAGAAAATAAAAACGTATTAAAATATTAAAAGGAACCCTTGAAAACCCAATTTCTTCTAAAGCAGAGCATATGTTTCATTTTATAAACTTTACCCCATTCTTGACTGTTAGATTATTTTTGTAGATTTGTTTCCTTTAACACTGACATGTTTTCCAAAAGGATACAACATACAGATTGTTTTTCAAGTACATAATAAACATTCTTTCAGTAGAGATGTAATAAATTTATTACAAAAATGCATATATGAAGTGCTGGATAGCTTTAGAGTCAACTTGACACACTTGGGTTGAGGGAGCCTCAATTGGGGAATTGGCTCCATTGAACTGGCCTATGGCCACATCTGTGGAGTATTGTCTTGATTGTGGAGCAATGTGGGAGGGCCCAGCCCACTATGGGTGGTGCCACCCTGGGCAGGTTGCTGTGTATTGTGTAAGAGGGCAGGCTGGTCATGGGCCAGGGGAGCAAGCCAGTAAACAGCATTCCTTCATGGCCTGTGGTTCAGCTCCTGCCTCCAGGTTCCTGCCCTGAGATCCTGCCTTGGGCTCCCTAAGTGATGAACTGTGACCCAGGAGATGTAAACTGAATAAACCCTTTTCTCCCCAAGTTGATATTGCTCAGTTGATATTGTTTTGTCACAGTAACGGAAGATGAACTAGAACAGAAATTGGTACCAGAGAGTGGGCTATTGCTGTGACAGACCTGACCTTGGTGTTTTGGGGAAGGATTGTGGAGGCATTTGGAACTTTGGGCTGGGAAGATCATTGAATGACTAAAGATCATTGCTGTGGAGCTTGGAGCAGTTTTACTGAAGGAGTAGTAGGAATTGGGGACCTGGCTTGTGAAGTTTCTAGTTTCAAAGGGAAACAGGTCTGTTTAATATGTGAGTTCTGGTCAGCTAGGGCTGAAGAATCAGCTGTAAGTAACAAGAGACCAGAACCTGAAGTGAAATCTTTGTTGTATTGGGACAATCGATGCTGGTTAGCTGGGGCTGAAAAATCAGCTGTAAGTAACAAGAGACCAGCATCACTGTGGTGATTCTTCTGGGAAGAATTTCTTCAGGGTCAGCACACAGAAGCTATGTTCCAGAAGGGGTCTGAGCCTCCATCTCAAGCCAGAAGCAGGAGTTGGTAGTGTGTAAGAACCTATATGGTTCTGGTGTTGAAATTTGAGGGGATAACAGAGAGCAGCTGAGGCTTGGCATTGTGAGAGGTCAGAAAAGACCATTGGTGAAAGAGTGCCTCGGTTGCAGTGAAGACCCCAGGATTGCAGGGGTAATGGAAAGAAGCTGAGGCTTTGCACCAGGAGAGGTCAGAAGAGACCATTGGTGAAGGTGCTGCCTCAGTTTCAGTGGCGACCACAGCTTTTTGGAGATGTCAGGACCATGGGATGACCACCAAGAGCAGCAGAAGGTGTGGAATGGAGTTGGCCTGGGCCATCAAGATGTGCTGTGTGTGCCATGGATGGCAGAGTCAGAGAAGGAGAGCAGCTGAAACCCTTTGGATCCCAGAAGATCATGAGTCCCAGGTGTCCAGCCTTGAGCTATTTTGCTGGACTGAGGTTTTGTTTGAGTGTGCCTGATTCTTCCCTTTGAAATAAGACAGTACTTGTTTTGGATTTTACAGCAGCCCACAGTTAAGAGACGTTTAACAGACTGTGAACTTTTAAGTGTTTGTACATTTTAAGGACTGTGGGGCTTTTAAGGTTGTACTGTCTTAGGTTGTGATTATGTTAAAATCATACTTTGGCAATAAGAACTGGAAAGGTGGTGGTTTAATAGTGATGTGTTTTGTGTGTCAAGTTGACAAGGGGTCAATTGTGCTGGATAGCTTTAGTTTCAACTTGACACACCTGGGTTGAGGAACCCTCAATTGTGGAATTGGCTCCATTGGATTGGCCTGTGGCCACATCTGTGGAGTATTCTCTTGATTGCTGTGCAATGTGGTAGGGCCCAGCCCACTATGGGTGGTGCCACCCTGGGCAGGTTGGTGTGTACTGTATAAGAGGACAGGCTGGGCATGGGCCAGGGGAGCAAGCCAGTAAACAGCATTCCTCAATGGCCTGTGGTTCAGCTCCTGCCTCCAGGTTCCTGCCCTGAGTTCCTGCCTTGGGCTCCCTAAGTGATGAACTGTGACCCAGATGTAAATTGAATAAACCCTTTTCTCCCCAAGTCTATATGGAATTACATTGTAAAGGAAATTTTTTAAAAAAATGTAATGTTCTCCGCATACCATGATGGCAACATCCAGGAGGCAGAGGCAAAGTCAGGTCGATTTCTCTGAGATTGAGACCAAACAGGTCTACACAGCAAGTTCCAAGCCACCATGGGCTATATACAGAGACCCTGTCTCAACATAACACCCATGAAAAATACCGTCTTCTGAATATTTCTGAATCTCATTTCAGGAAACAAGTTACTCAAACATTTGAAAAAAATATTATTCCAGCTTGAAGCTAACCTATGACATGGTGAAATTCTAGAACTGAAGAGAACTACTTCTCAATGGTGAGAGATGGATCCAAGTACTCAGTGAATGGAATAAATAAGTCATCTTATGAACAGTAAGACACTAAGTCAGAGCTCAGATTCCCTTAACTCTATATTGTTTTAAGAATCAACATTAGTGCCTTGCTAATTGGAGTTTACCTATAAATGTTCAGTGGGAATATTTTTAAAGGGATAAGAGAAGACATAAAAATGCATGGATTTCTATTTATGTATGTTTATATACATGTATAGATATATATTTACATATACATTATATACAAGTGTAGTATACATGTAATATATAGCAACATTACATATATAGGCTATAGTATATGGTATGTATAATGTTCAATATCTGTATAACATAGTTATGTTATACTATGCTATATAATTTACTATATATAATACTCCACATAAATAATGCCTATCTACAAATAATTAAATATATAAAAATTATATACATAAATGCTATACATATATATGTTTTGTCATGAGAGATTTCCATATATTATTAAAAATGTTAAATATTAAATCATGAAATGATATTAAAATAAAAAGTATCAATTAATGTACTCAAATATATTTATAGAACAAAACAGTGACACCATTTCCATTTCATTCCAAATATCTAAATGTGCCAATAGCCACCAAGAAAGATAAATTAGTAACTTATGCTTAACATTCCCAGGACAGTGTTACAGATCTCCAAAAGAAAGATATACATATAAATACAGAAGTATTTTGCTAATGTCTCTTCAAGGAATAACTATTGATTGAAAATCTAAGAAGCCTTTTATTTTTAGGCTAAATCATAAAAAGTGAGCAATTTGTTAGCTTCAATAATATAAAGTTGGTATATGAATATCTCTCAATCAGTGTTGAAACAAAAACTATTCAGTACTTGTGATGCTTAGAAGTCAGTGTGCATCCAATAATTGTCAGCCTCACAGAATGCAAGAATAATACAACTACTGTGACTTTCTGTGGAATATTAATACAGGCCATGCTTCCTTGTGAAGAGCAGACCTAAAGCAATCCAAAGAATTTATTCAGTTCCTTAAATCTCTGCCCCCAACTGTAGAATTTCTATGTTGGGAACTTCCGAAGTTAGAATCTATTCATGTTCCCCATAGAGATGTTGGTACATTGTATTAGAATTACTACTAAAGGCTGCACTGGAACTCCTTTTCATGGACTTGTTGCCGTTTTCTTGAACTCTACTGAATAATTTTGCTTTCAGTAGTGTTTGCAATGGAAGTACACAAGACATTATGATCCTCTGTTTAAAAGGATAACAGGAAATAATTATATCACAACCAGTACTTTTGAGAGGCCTTGACTTTTAGCATGAACTGTCTAATGGAAGACTGCTGAGAACTACATAAGAAAGTAGCAATTCTTGAAGGATGTACCAAAAAGCTTATGTCCATTACTGTTCAGGGATAGTGGCTTTCCATATTCCTACATGACAAGTCTAATAAACATTTTCTGTGTAATTGATATTTTCATGGGATATGTTTTGATTTTTAATAGTTTCTAAAAGGCAATATATATGTTTCACTCTTGCATTTTCAAGAATATGGTGAAGTTTTTATTATGTAATTAAAATGTTTAGTTTGTAAATATAAATGGACACTTACAAATTTGAATTTATATAATTTAAAACAAGTAAAAAAAGGGGAAATTCTGATATACAGTTTGCATTCAATTTTTTATGTATTATTAAATATATCCCTACAAGATATAATAAGAGTTTATAAGTTTACAACTATATCTATTATAGAAACATATATGTGTAAAAATATTTGATCAAAAGTTTGTCTGCTTCTTTTTTTATTTACTATTTTTTATTTTATTTTATTTATTTTATTTTATTTTATTGGTCTTTTTGAGATGGGTTCTCCCTGTAGCCCTAGCTGTCCTAGAACTCACTCTGTAGACCAGGCTGGCCTTGAACTCACAAAGATCCATCGGCCTCTGCCTCCCGAGTGCTAGGATTAAATGCATTCGCCAACATGCCCAGCTTTTATTTACTATTTTAAAATACTGGTCTTGAGATCAAGAATTTCCCAAGAACACCTGAAGCACAAAGTGTCCAAGTGGATTCTTTGGAGAAACTTCAGAACAGAAAGGCAAGAGTGAGTGAGACTTCCAATAGAAGGCCTAAAACTTAGACAAGTCAACACTCCATAAGCAAGGAGAAAAACAAATCAATCAAAAAATGAAGGCACCTGGGGGAGGCAAGCAAAGCAAGCCTTCAACACAGTGAAGAGGCACTTGGGATTCATAGTGGAATACAGGCAAAGAGAAACCCACATGCCAGGGACACAAAGAAGAGACTACATGGGAAGGGTGCAGGATAATTCCACACCTCTACCAACCATGTAGAAGACTGCTACAGTGGGATCCCCCTGGGGATGGCCCAGGACACAGATACTAGAAGTACAATTGTGGACATACTCAAAGAAATCCAAAACTATAAAGAACATGTCAGAGAACTTAAGAGAGAGAATGAAGCCAGGCGTGGTGGAGCATGCCTTTAATCTTAGCACTTGGAAGGCAGAGGCAGGTGGATCTTTGTGAGTTCAACGCCAGCCTGGTCTACAAAGTGAGTACCAGGACAGCTGGGGCTAGCAGGTGGCATCACAACAGAAAACTGGTTCAGAAACATACTGTTGTTGCAATGTCCAGTAAGCATGGATCTCCTTTGCTCATCTGTATAGATTCCATACTAAATGCCGTATATTTGTATGAGATATACAAAGAATCTAGTGTATTCAGTATGGAAAATTCACTTGAAAAATCATCTAAATTAACATACATCCTATACCTCTACTCATCATTCATTCAGAAATTTAATAAGCTCATAGAGTTTTGTCTTCCAAATATATTTAATATGACTATTTTCATTATAAGTTTATAAATAGTATGAGACTGTTTCAAGTCAATTTCAATTGATGTGTGTGTGTGTATGTGCGTGTGAGCTCTTGTGTGTGTGATTACTCTTTGAAGACAGTAGAAATAAGATAAAATTTAAAATAAGTTTGAATTTGAATTTGAACTTCTTGTTATGGTTGTTATGTTAGATTTGTTCTCATTCTTACAAAATGTTTTGGGTGATTTCATCATTTGAAAAATATTTTTCCAACCAAATTATATTGGTTCAGAATTTCAGAGGTTTTTCCCATGGCTGGATGGCACTAATCCTTTTAAAAAACCTGAATCAAGGCAGAAACATCAGGGTATGGTACAGAAAAGCTATAATGTGTAAAGCAGAAAGCAGACCACCTCACAGGAAGAGGCTGAGGACAGATATTCAAAGCCATATCCCAGTGAATAGCTTCCTCTAACAGTTTTATCATGTTCCATTCAACTGTCAACCCATCTATGTAAGAAAACATTCATGAAAGTAGAACCCTCCTGATATAGGCAATTCTTAATATCCCACCACTTGGGGACCACCTCTTTGCAGATGACCTTTGTCATGAGGTATTTTATATTTAAAACATAATAAGTTGTAAACAAGTCAACATTCTTTTGCTTCTGCATACTTAATTGGTTATTCTATAAAAAGGAATGGTTTTGTGAGGATTATTCAAAATATTTACTCAGGTATAATAGCTTGCATTTAAATCACAGATCCAAGTCTTATAATGGAGATGTAAACTTAAGGACAAGCATTCTTTATCTTTGGGACATTTTCTAAAAAAATCATCTTATGAGTTCACTTCTTCAATTACATTAAATAATCCAAGCAAATAACTTAGTGTTTGCCACATATATGTAAATGTAGGTCGAACTGAAATTTATATGGTGTTATCTTGCTTTATTGCATTATATCGCAATTTTGAGTAACTATAAAATTAACCTGAAATTTATATTAATAGAAAACTTCAAAAGCCAAGATATTTAGAATAACTTAAGATGTATATACACATTTGGAATACATATACACAAAAGCAGAATTTATTAAAAAATGCCCAAAGGGGGAGGAGGAGAGTGACTTCTACAAGATATTGGTATAGAAAATATGACCACATATCATTACTTCCATCAAATAGGAAAATCAGGCAGCTAGCTACAAATAAAAAATGTCACAGTTTTTAAGTGTTTATTAAAGAGAATGCAGCTATGCAGTAGAGAGGCAGAGAGAGAAGGATTACATGGAAGGGAATAAGGTGAGGTACCCTATCTGAAATGCCAGGATATTACTTGGGGTGAAGGCCAAATTTAGACAATGTTTATCAGTAGCCGTTACAAAGTAGCAACCACTGTGAATCACAGAAGGCCTTGACAATTTATTTTTCTGTGTAAAATTGTAGCCATTACTTTCAGAGAAGACAGACATAGCTTTTACTTCCTCAGCCCACATAGAAGAGGACCACTGTTGGACAACCTCAACAATATACTGATATTTTCTCAAAATAAAAAGTCAAGCCACAGCAATATGCTGTGGTCTGTATTCTAAACTCAGGCTCTGTAGCTCTAATGACATCATCCATATTTCATACACCATCCATATTCCATATTCTCATAATAAGGTAGCTCACAAACCGAAACCCAGAGCTAGAATCCTGACTGTGTTGAAACAAACAGAAAGGATCAGATAACAGTCTTAGCTAGAGCTTCCCAGACACCACAGCAGCTGCCCTATTCTAATCCCACACATTTCACAAGTAGTCTCCACTCCTCACATGCATTAGAAACAGGTGCCTATTTTCCTGGCATCAATATCATGATTAAGTACTAACTCCAAAATTTGCATTCCTTTCATGAATTACCATGATTCAGGCCTCAACTCTGTAGCTACACCGCTGTTGCCATTCATCAGACACCACTGATAACTGACCTAATGCTTGCCCAGAGCCAAGAGGGACACTCTTACCCACAATTTCCCTGGAGAAAATATATTAAGAGGAACATAGCAGTCATTGCCAATGAAAACCCCAGTATCTAATGCTGCCACTATGGACATCTGCAGCATTGGCAGTTAAAAATTCACTTCAGTGTGCCAGTGTCTAGCTCAGTGATGGACTTGCACAGAGATGAAAAAGCTGCCCTCACTGGTATCTGCACACTGCACAAAGCTAACCTGTAGATGACCTCACATTATCACTTTACTTCATAATTTGCCAAATGGGAAGTTCTTGTCACATGAAATTAAATCATAAAATCAGGGACAGGTTAGTTTCCCTCAAATGCAGACATCAATGTAAGACAGAGAGAAGCATGAATAATGTGAAATTAATGGAGGAAAATGTGAATCCCTAAGCATAAAAAAACGACTGAGAGAAAGACACAGGACAGTTATGATAGAGAACATGATCTGGGATGGTTTGGGGTGGGGTGGGGGGAAGGGATAGGGGAATATGCCTGAACAGAAATGAAAAAAGATGTATGAAAAACATAAAATATCAATTAAAAAAACTGATTAAAAAACGTGGAGAAGAGAGGGCATGGAGGAGGTAGAACAAAGATGGAGAAGACTAAGCATAGAATAATAAAGTCTTGTTCAGCAATGCCTGAGGGCATCTCATCCAACCAGTGTGTAGTCAGTCCAGGGACTTGTGAAGTGTGCTGTTTCCCAGTAGGGGCCGGGGCAGACATTTCTTCATATATGAAAATTCTCTAGATTGTAAGACACAAGAAGTACAAAACAGGACAGGAATTAAAAGAAGAAATAATATTGTATTGCGAGTACATGGTTTGTTGATGGGGTTTTGTTTAATTAAAATAAAACATTTGTGCCTCACAAAGAAAAAAAAAAGATTAAGAAGAAAAGACAAAGGAGAGAGACATAAAGAAGATGAATAAGAAATCGAAGAAGAGGAAAAGAAGAAAGAGGAGGAGGAAAAGGAGGAGGAGGAGGAGGAGAGGAAGAGAAGGAAGATGACAAAGTAATTCTATATGGAATTCTTCAAAATGAAAGAAAAAAAATGTGACCAAACTATATGAAAGTGCCAGGTGTAGTGAAGAACACTTTTTTTTTAATTTTTTTAATTAATTTTATTTATTTCTGTATGTGTATGAATGTACTGTCTGCATGCAAGTCTGTGCACCCGTGTCATGCAATGCCGCGGAGGTCAGAAGAGGGTCTCGGATTCCCCTGGAACTGGAGTTCTCCTGGAATTGGAGCTTCAGACGGTTCTCAGCCGCCATGTGGGTGCTGGGGATCGAACCCAGGTCCTCTGTAAGAGCGGTCGGCGCTCTTAACTGCTAGGCCATCTCTCCAG
>VZQC01012693.1:58284-79935 GCA_009823505.1 Rhizomys pruinosus | reverse complement strand
TTTCTTGTAGACAGCATATAGATGCGTTTTGTTTCCTAATCCATTCTCCCAGTCTATGCCTTTTGATTGGGGAGTTTAGCCCATTAATAGTTAAGGTTATAATTGAAAGATGGATATTGCTTCCTTTCACTTTATTATCCATTTGGACTTCTAGCCTCTGATTTTGCTCCTATGGTTATGCTTTTATTAGTTTCTTTTCCTAGGTGTTTGAGGATTGTTGCTCCACTCTTCTGCCCTTTGAATTGCTTCAAGTGTTTTATGAAGAGTTGGTTTTCCAGACATGTATTCCTTCATCTTGTTTATGTCATGGAAGATTTTTCTCTCTCCTTCAATTATATTCGACATTTTTTCTGGGTAAAGTATTCTGGGTTGGCATCCATAGTCTCTTAACACTGGGAATGCTTTGCTCCTTGTTCTTCTTGTTTCATGGTTTGAGGCAAGAAGTGAGTTGTAATTCTGATGGGTTTCCCTTTGAATGTGACTTGTTTTTCTTTTGTAGCCCTCAGAATTTTGTCTTTGTTTTGGGCATCTAGCATTTTAACTATGATATGGTGTGGGGTGTTTCTTTTCTGATCTTGTCTATTTGGGGTCCTATGTGCTTCTTGTATTTGTATGCGCTTCTCTATTTTTAGTTTGGGGAAATTTTCATCTATTATTCTGTTGAAGATCTGATCAATTCTATTCTCTTGAGATTCTTCTCCTTCCTCTATTCCTATGATGCGGAGGGTTGATATGTTCATAGTGTCCCATATTTCCTGGTTGTTCCACTTTTGTGTATTTTTACATTTTTCATAATCTTTATTTGAGCATTTTTATTGCTCTGTGTTATCTTCCAAATCTGATATTCTTTGTTCTGCTTCCTCCATTCTACTTCTGAGGCTTTTTTCTTTCCTTTCTTCTTGATTGAATGAGTGTTCTAATTCCTTCTTTGTTTCATCCTGTGTTTTCTTTAGTACTTCCATTTCCTTTTTGACCTTCTCAATCTCTTCTTTGTGCTTCTCAATTTCTTCTTGGTGCTCCTTACTTATTTGGTTGGATTCCTTTTTCAGTGTTTCTACTTCCTTTCAGAGTTTGTTTGTTTGTTTGTTTGTTTTTTTCTCCCTCTAGTTCTTTCTGGAGCTTGTCATTCTGTTCCTTTAGTTCTTTCCAAAGTTTGTCATTGTGTCCCTCTATGTGCTTTTTGAGTTTTTCATTCTCTCTCTTTAGTTCTCTGACTTCTTTCTTTTCTTTAATTTCTCTGCGTAGGTCTGCAATTATTCCTCTAAGCTCTGTTCCTTGGGTCTCCTCCAAGGGGATCCCATCATAGCTATCTCCTCCAGGTTTGGTAGGGCCTGGAGTGGGAATATCCTGTGCCTTTCCCATGTTGTCCCTTCGTCGTGTCCCTGGCATGTGGGTTTCCTTTTTGTGGTTCAAATCACAAATGACTTTTCACTATATTAGTGGATGGTTTTGCTTGCCTCCTTCTGATGCTTTTTTTTCCCTTTCCTCCTCCTTTTTTTTTTTTTGTTTTTTTTGTTTGTTTGTTTGTTTGTTTTATGGAGTATTGACTTTCCTAGGTTTCAGGTTTTCAATTTTGTTTATATATTGGATGTTGGAAGCCTAAGTCAGTCTTCTCTTTCTGTTCTGAAGGTTCTCCAAAAGGAAGTCCACTTGGATTCTCAGCAATTCCCTTTGGCGGGGGGGGGGGGGATTGCACGCCTGACCTAGCCCTCACCCCGGTACCTCCGAAATGGGATCCCAGAAAGAAGGCTCAGAGTCGAGACCCTCTTCCAGCAGTCCCTGTGCCAGACCACCCCAGTTGTACCTGTGCACTTGCCCTGCCTGTGCAAGTTATGGCATCTTGCCTGTGACTCAGGAGCCCGTCCTCAAGTCCGCTGGCTGGGACCAGAGCAGAAGTAAACACGACCCTCTGTTCACTCTGCAAAGGCAAAGCGTGGTCCCTCTGAGACAGGGACCCTGGAAAGAGGGCTCAGAACTGAGACCCTCTTCCAGCCGTGCCTGTGCCAGACCACCCCAGCTGTACCTGTGTACCTGCCCTGCCTGCGTGAGTTATGATGTCTACATTGGTTGTTCTTATGGAAGACCCAGGTTCAGTTTCCAGAAGCCACATGGAGGTGATCATCTGTATTATAATTTCATTGGTTTCAATGCTCTCTTCTGGCCTCTGCACCGACTGCTCTTGCAGAGGTCCTGGGTTCTATCCCCAGCATCCACATGACGGCTGAGAACTGTCTGTAACTCCCATTCCAGGAGAACTCCAGTTCCAGGGGAATCCAAGTCCCCTTCTGACCTCCGCGGCATTGCACGACACGGGTGCACAAGCCTACATGCAGACAGTACACTCATACACATACAAAAATAAATTTAAAAAAATGAAAAAAGAAGTTTTGTATGAAATGTACAAAGCTTCAAAAAAAATTGGCTTTGAAAACAACAAAAAGAAATATGCTTCCTGATAGATGGGACATATGTAGAGGTCATTTAACATGTATTTCTGTTCTATTTTAAAGTTCCATTATGGGCTGGAGAGATGGCCTAGCAGTTAAGAGCGCCGGCTGCTCTTACAGAGGACCTGGGTTCGATCCCCAGCACCCACATGGTGGCCAAGAACTGTCTGAAACTCCGATTACAGAAAGACTCCAGTTCCAGGGGAATACGATACCCTCTTCTGACCTCTGCAGCATTGCACAACACGGGTGCACAAACTTGCATGCAGACAGTACACTCGTACACATACAGAAATAAAAAAAAATAAAGTTCCGTTATGACAGCTAGACATTGTGGTATAAACTTTTTATTGGGAACCTCGGAGAGGAAGGTCTCCAGTTCAGCTAGTCTAGACGACATAGGAAGTCTTGACTTGAAAAAGGAAAAAGAGGGGGCTGGAGAGATGGCTCAGTGGTTAAAAGCACTGACTGCTCTTGCAGAGGACCCGGGTTAGATTCCCAGCACCCACATGGCGGCTAAGAACCATCTTTAACTCCAGTTCCAGGGGAATCCAACACCCTCTTCAAATATATATCCTATTTTATTTTTGTCTGTTTTTTCTTAATTTTTAGTTGAGCTTTGTACATTTCAACAAAATCTTTTTCATTTTTTTTAAATTTATTTTGTATGAGTATGAGTGTTACTGTCTGCATGTAGGCTTGTGCACCCGTGTCGTGCAATGCCGCGGAGGTCAGAAGGGGACTTGGATTCCCCGGAACTGGAGTTCTCCTGGAAATGGGAGTTAACAGACAGTTCTCAGCCGTCATGTGGATGCTGGGATAGAACCAGGACCTCGCAAGAGCAGTCGGGTGCAGAGGCCAGAAGAGAGCATTGAAACCAATGAAATTATAATACAGATGATCACCTCCATGTGGCTTCTGGAAACTGAACCCTGGTCTTCCATAAGAACAACCAATGTAGACATCATAACTCACGCAGGCAGGGCAGGTAACACAGGTACAGCTGGGGTGGCTGGCACAGGGACAGCTGGGAGAGGTCTCAGATCTGAGCCCTCCTTCGGGGTCCCTGTCTCGGGGACCACGCTTTGCCTTTGCAGAGTGAAAGAGGGTCGTTTACTTCTGCTCTGGTCCCAGCCAGCGGACTTGAGGACGGCTCCTGAGTCACAGCAAGATGCCATAACTTGCACAGGCAGGGCAAGTGCACAGGTACAACTGGGGTTGGTCTGGCACAGGGACGGCTGGAAGAGGGTCTCGCTCTGAGCCTTCTTTCTGGGATCCCATTTCGGAGGTACCGGGGTGAGGGCTAGGTCAGGCGTGCAATCCCCCCCCCCCCGCCAAAGGGAATTGGATGGAATCTAAGTGGACTTTCCTTTGGAGAACCTTCAGAACAGAAAGAGAAGACTGACTTAGGCTTCCAACATCCAATATAAAACAAAAATTGAAAAACAAAAAAAAAAAAAAAAAAAAAAAAAAAAAACAAAAACAAAAACCAAAAACAAAAAAAAAAAAAACAAAAAAAAAAAAGGAGGAGGAAAGGGAAGAAAAAAAAGCATCAGAAGGAGCAAGCAAAAAACAAAAGTGAAAAGTCATTTGTGATTTGAACCACAAAAAGGAACCCACATGCCAGGACACGACGAAGGGACAACATGGGAAAGGCACAGGATAATCCCACTCCAGGCCCTACCAAACCTGGAGGAGATAGCTACATGGGATCCCCTTGGAGGAGACCCAAGGAACAGAGCTTAGAGGAATAATTGCAGCCTACGCAGAGAAATTAAAGAAAAGAAAGAAGTCAGAGAACTAAAGAGAGAGAATGAAAAACTTCAAGAAGCACATAGGAGGGACACAATGACAAACTTTAAGAAAGAACTAAAGGAACAGAATGACAAGCTCCAGAAAGAACTAGAGGGAGAAAAACAAACAAACAAAAACAAACAAACTCTGAAAGGAGAGTAGAAACACTGAAAAAGGAATCCAACCAAATAAGTAAGGAGCATCAAGAAGAAATTGAGAAGCCATGAAGAAGAGATTGAGAAGGTGCAAAAAGGAAATGAAGTACTAAGAAAACACAGATGAAACAAAGAAGGATTAGAACATCATTCAGACAGAAGAAAGGAAAGAAAAAAGCCTCAGAAGTAGAATGGAGGAAGCAGAACAAAGAATATCAGATTTGGAAGATAACCACAGAGCAAATAAAAAAATGCTCAAATAAAGATTATGAAAAATGTAAAAATACACAAAATGGAACAACCAGGAAATATGGGACACTATGACATATCAACCCTCTCCCATCATAGGAATAGAGGAAGGAGAAGAATCTCAAAGAATAGAATGATCAGATCTTCAGACAGATAATAGATGAAAATTCCCCAAACTAAAAATAGAGAAGCGCATACAAATACAAGAAGCACATAGGACCCCAAATAGACAAGATCAGAAAAGAAACACCCCACACCATATCATAGTTAAAATGCTAGATGCCCAAAACAAAGACAAAATTCTGAGGGCTACAAAAGAAAAACAATCACATCAAAGGGAAACCCATCAGAATTACAACTCACTTCTTGCCTCAAACATGAAACGAAGGAGAACAAGGAGCAAAGCATTCCCAGTGTTAAGAGACTATGGATGCCAACCCAGATACTTTACCCAGAAAAAAATGTCGAATATAATTGAAGGAGAGAGAAAAATCTTCCATGACATAAACAAGATGAAGGAATACATGTCTGGAAAACCAACTCTTCATAAAACACTTGTAGCAATTCAAAGGGCAGAAGAGATGGGAGGCAACAGAATCCTTCAAACANTATTATATAGATATATATATAATATATATGATAATAATATATAATAAAAACTAAAGAGTACATGAAGTTGGGTGGTAAGAAGATATGGGAGTATTTACACTTCCTTCTGGAGCCTGTCATTCTCGTCTTGTAGCTCCTTGCTTCGTTGGTCAGTTTCTTTTTTCATTTTGGCCTGGGATCATTTCAGCATTTTCACTTCCTTCCAGAATTTTCATTTTCTCCCTTTAGTTCTTTCTAACGTTTGTCATTATCTCCCTCGTGATCTTTCCTGAGTTTTTACATTCTCTCCCCTTAGTTCTCTGATTGTTCCATATATATATATATATATATATAATATAGATTTATATTACTGTATAGCTACAATTATTCTTCTAAGTCCATGGGTCTTGTTTCCTTCCAGGGAGATCTCATTGTAGGAATCTTCTGTAGGGCTGGTAGAGTTCAGTATGGCTTTATTATGAGCTTTTCCCATGTAGGGTTTTTTTTGTGTGTCTTTGGCATGTTGATTTTTTGTTTGTTTGTTTGTTTTGTTTGTATTCTGGTGCATCAATGTTGGCTGAGCAGGAGAGAGTGTGCATATGATCAAAATATACTGTACTAAATTATCAAAAAATTAATAAAATAATATTTAATATGTATAAAAATGCTAGCTAGTAAAGTAAGTGCACAGTCAAATCCAGAATAAGTTTAGGGTGGTAGTGTGAATTGTTCACATTTTGAATATGAGTTTAAGTTTTAAAACCTAAAAATGATATGTAATAAGCTCAATAATAAGAAAAGTATGTAGCAAGCTTAAGTAATATACAAAAAAAATCGAACTGATTAAAACATTGACAAAAGACCAAAATATTCACTTACAAAGAAAGACAAACAAATTGCCAATAACTACATGGAAATAGTTTCATGATTATATACCATCAATGAAATGAAAATTAAAACAACACTTGGATATCATATCTACTAGAACAACAATTAGAAATAACAAATAGCCTGTGAGAATAAAGAAAATAGGAAGAAACTTTTCACACCATTAGTACAAATAAAAATTGGTGGAGCCATCATAAAAATTGGAAAGTCCCTAAAATAATAAAATTAATTTGTGATTTAGTAGCTGAACTACTGAATAGATATTCACAAAAACTGAAGTCATTATGTTGAAGGAATGCTGTTACACCCATACTCAATTCAGCATTGTCATAATGGCTAAAATGTGGGGGAAATATAAATATCCACCAACAAAACATATGAATAAGAGAGATGATATTTTAATCACTTTACTAAAGAATAAAATTCTGTCAGTTGGAAGCAATATGAATGAAACTGAACAATGTTATTAAAAAAAGAAACTCTTTCATATGTAAAATTAAAAAAAAATCAAACTCTAAGAAGCAAATATAAAGTAGTGCTTACCAGAAGCCAGATGTATGGAAGCTCTATATCAGAGTTAGTCAACAAGCAAAGTTCAAGGTACACGGAAGAAGAATGAGCTCAAAATATCTACTGCTAATAGCAATATGGTGTATACTCTCAAGTTGCTAAAAGTAGATGTTTTTGTATGTTTCTTTGAAATGGGGTCTCCATGTAGCCATAGCTGGCCTGAAACTTCCTGTGTAGACCAGGCTGTCCTTGACCTACTTCTGCCTCCAAAGTGCTGGGATTAAAAGATGCACACTACCATACCAGACATCATAGATTTTTTTAAATACTTTTGTTGATGTTTTGCGTATTTTTTTTGAGACAGGGTCTCCCTGTAGCTTCAGCTATCCTGGAAATCCTTATGTAGACCAGGCTGTCCTTGAACTCATAGTTCACCTGCCTCTGACTCCCAAGTGCTAGGATTAATGGCATGTGCCACCATGCCTGGCTTAAGGATGGTTCTTATCCTTCATGTGGGTGCTGGGAATTGAACCCGGGTCCTCTATATGAGGAAAACCATGTGTTAAATAGTACCATTCATCCATTCTGCAAGACAGGTATATTTCAACATATCATATTCCATACCAAAGTATATTCAAAATGTCAAATATAACTATATTCAAATTTTCCCAAATATAACATTAAAGTTTTAATAAGTCATACGTGGAAAAATTAAGCTAAGATGATGATGAAGGTGAATGAGAAGATGAAGAGGGGGATAAAAAGTCAAATGCCAGAAACCTATTGAATTTTAACTTTAATTTGAAACAAAATACATGTTAAAAATTAAACAGAAATTAACTTTAAATATTTTACATTTTATAATTAGATATATACTTATTTTCAGAAAGAAAAGATTGCTAACTAACCCATTGGATCATAGTCTAGAAATGAAAATATAAGTATCCAAATTCTACTTTAAAACCAATGGCAACATTGCAAGGTGAATTCGATGGCCTAGTTTTTCAGATATAAATACTGCAGCCAATGATCATGCCAATTATACTTTTTCCTGTTACCTCGTATTCCTCAAGAGTATGTGAAAATAACAACACTCCATTTTATGTTATTATTTACTTGCAATAAATAAAGTAATGCATATGAACCAGAATTATGGTACTCTCCAAGTGTATAGAATATATAGAAATCATTTATAATTTAAAATCAAACCACGTTTTTTTGTTTCTACAAGTAAATGATAAAGTAAAGTTGAACAAAATTCCTTTCAGGATACATGGGACTTGAATTAAAATTCACATACATGAGACCAGATTCATATAGGAATAAAATTCAGATTTAATTTTCTCATTACTTGTGCTGTGCTCAATTTTCTGTTTGTTCATGACAGTTAATACAAAAAAGAAGAGCTACTTTTTTTAGTTTTTCACTATTCATTGTCTCTACTTACATATCTTAATAAATTTGCTAATATGAAATATATATTTCATTCAATTATTCATTTTAGGTTATTTGAAAGAAAATGAGCTGGGAGTTGTAAAGTATTTAAATAACCAAAGCTCAAAATACCTTGTCATACTTGCCTGAATTAGTTGACCATATTATCGACATGAACTAAAGTGTTTCCTTTAAAGTCAAATGTTTTTCCTTGAAATCTTTGTTGAAGCAGTCATTCTTCAGTTTCCCATAAGCAAAATATTCTGTCCATTGGTTTAGGAGTTCTGTTGCTAGAATAACTAATATATGAAAGAAAGATGAAAATGAATTTAACCTTGGACATACTGAATCCAAGGTCTGTTTCATACATTTGACAGAGTGAGACAAATTATGTAGGCTGGGTGTTCAGAAGCTAAGTCTTAATTGAGATTTAACTCTAGAAGTCATCTGTGTACATTTAATAATTAAGTGTTCAATTACTGGTGAAAGTCACTTGAGAAAAGTTCAGGGAAATGTTTAAACAAACTTGGGGGACTTTACTATTTGATAGGAAAAGAGCAATGGGCAGGAAAATCCAGGCCAAGAGTGCTAAAGGAAGAAAATGAATTGGTGAATGTAGTCAGAGATGCATGGAGTTTGAATATAATGAGGCCTGTAAATGCCTCTCACATACAAGGATAATCAAGTAATAGTCATCTTAGTGTTCTTGAAAGAAAGTAGAGAGGATACTACATGCCTAAAAGTAAGAGTTTGAATATGTTATCATTAGTTTTAGACAAGACCTTTACTATAATATATATAATATAAAGGGGATATTTTTCTATCCTCAATGAGAAAGGGGTTTATCACATTTTCTTATCTAAAATTGGCAATTGAAAAGTATTCTAGGTACATAATCATCTCAGGAAAACATGATGGCAAAACTGTAAGACACTTGGCTCAGAATTTATTATATGCATAGCAAAATTAATCATAAAAATATCTAGATTATGTGGATGCCAATACTGCCTTAAGTAGCTTGGGCTTAATGATAACTTATTTTCACTGTTGTTTGAAAATTTGAAAAGTAAGAGAAATGTATAGGATACTATCCATTATAAAGTTATAGTAAATGAACTATAAACAGTCTCATAGCAATGATAATTTGACAACTCTACCTAAAACACTTCCATCCTCTAGCCAGTTCTCTGAATGCTGAGCATTAAGTTAGGCTTCTAATTCTTTAATTCTGTGTTTCTTTGTAATGCCTGAAATAATTTTCTCATATGACGGTTTCCAATATGCATTGAATATGTTTATTATACTACGTATGCAGATATACCTAAAGAACTTTGATGCCAGGAGTGATGGCTTACAAAGGTCAAACAGTAATTATTCCATCTACTAGGTTTAGAATTATAGTTAATGGAATAAATAGTTAAATATTTTCAGCAGCAGTCTCATCCTTTCAAAGGAAAATGTAGGAGCACTATCTATTTATCTAAATAGAAAATGTGAACAAACGAAATGCTTATTTGATATAGCTCATTTTAAAATAGAATTCTCTTTCTAAGCTGCTTTTTTTCTCCTTTTACCTCTATCTTGAGTCAGTTAAAGTGGCCAAGCCATGTTTCACTTGAACTACAGGATATACAGATTTAGCGTAATAAATATCAAGTTGAAGGCTGACAGCAATCAGCTGTGTCCCTCTCCAGGTTGGCAAGCCCTTTACAGGAAGCTTTAATGTGCACATAAAATGTCAACTCTGAGAAATAATTTGTAGATTAGTTCCACAGTGACTCAGTTTGATAAGAACAGGTATTAAGAACCTTCTCAGTAGACTTATTTGCACCAGTTGAGCTTATTGGTCATTTTCATAAAGATCACTAGAGTATGCATGATAAAGTAACTGAAGGAGCACTCCCACACCACAGCCCCTCCTTACCTGACATAATTCTGCTTGCAAAATGTATTTCTCTGTTACATACACATACAAAAATAAATAAAATTAAAAAAAATTTAAAGTAATAAGATATAGGGAAGTATGTCAATATAGAAAGAGTATTGCTTAGGATGGTGCCATCACATGTAATATTAAATTAATTTTTTGTTGTACTGTTGTCTTTTCTCTCTACTTTTCAAGTTATTTGAGTATAATAGAAAATTACGTTAAATAGATTTTGAAATGAACATCAAATACTAATACTTCAGTCACATAAGTGATTATAAATAACAGAACCAGGGAAACAATGTTTTGTCAAAGCCCCAAAAGTCCACTATAATCAAGGCTATAAATACCAGGAGTAGGCTCTTTTCTATGGTCTATGAACTCTTGAGGCACAAGTATTTAGCTAGTTTTTTAGTAACAGGAGTGAATTACCTCATTGATCCATGAAACAAGCCTTACATACAATTAAACAGTTGTTGGTTACCTTCTTGTTCTCTGCATGTTGACCAATTGTTGGTTTCTGGGTTAGTCACTATTGTTGCAAAAGGAAATTCCTCTGGTGAGAGTTGAGTGGTCCATTAATCTATGGGTATAACAATAACCCATTAAGATTCAGTTTAATACAATAACTTTTTAGTAGAAAATTAGGTTATCTCCTATGTCCTGTGACCTGCTAATTCTCAGGTTCCTGAACCTGATATCAATTTTAGATCTGAAAACATGCTAGGAAGCGAAACTTAAATCCAATTAAAGAGTGATTGTTTACTTCAATAATATTTGTGACACTAATGAACCAATGAGAATATCTTGCCAGGGCAGCTGTTATTGTGTTTATAATAATATTTGTGCTATTGTGGTTGTGTGGAATAGTGAGATTTTTAAGAAGGGGATGGAGAGATGGTCTAGCAGTTTAGAGCACTGACTGCTCTTGCAGAGGACCAGGGTTCGATCCCCAGCACCCACATGGCAGCTGAGAACCATCTTTAACTCCAGTTCCAGGGGAATCTGACACCTTCTTCTGACCTCCGCGGCATTGCATGATATGGTGCAGAAACCTGCAAGCAGACAGTACATTCATACACATACAAAATAAATAAAATTTTTAAAAAGAAAAGAGGAGAGATTCTTCTGCCACACTGAATGTAACTAAGACTGTCATTTCTGCATGGCCATCGAAAAGTTACTTATCCATTAAGATTCATAGGGATGACAATAAAAGTCACTCTAAATGGTTGGTGTGATAACTAAACTAGTTAACAGTACCTAGTATGTAGTGTTAAATGAATGTAAAGAAATATCTAAAACTTCTACAATGGTGCTACTTTCTATTCATGACAATTTTTTGATCTTTGACAATTTTTTATATACTTTTGTAGATTTAGAGTTGCACAAATAACTTAATTCATCCATCTCATAGATGTACTAAAAACTGGAATATAGCACAGTTTTTTTCTGGATTGATTGTAGCCCTGACATAGCTATGGAATTCTACAAAGGTTTGGACCACTTTCTGATGATGCATTAAATATAACCATGAAATTAATTTATTTTAAAAGATAAAATTTTAATAAGCTATTATAAATGTTGATGTTTTTAACCTTTTGACTATTGCAGACATATCATAAAACTCAAAAGATATTCAAGTTCTCCGAAAACATATTATTGAACTTGTTTCCAAACATTCCAAAGAATAGGTTTAATTTTGAAATGACCATCAAATAATATATATATATATATATATATATATATATATATATGTCTATATATATAGCCTATATTTCACTTAGACATTACCTATAATATACATGTATAAGAAGATAATTTATATTTATAATATAATAAGTATGTAAAAATAACACAGAGCATTTAATTTCTCATGGAGACACTTTCATGTATCATTTTCAAACCCTGGTAAAGTAATAGGATTTCATCACATGTTATTACAAGTATACTCACGAACTGAGGTCAAATGTAAGATCATTTTAGTCAAGTTACATCTAATATCTTATAATCCTCTGCTATTTAGAAATGTCAAATAAGACGTAACATTAAAAGCTGATCCTGTTTTTTAACTTTCTTATAATGTACTGCTGGAAAAAGAAAAATCATTGGAACCAAGAGGATATTTTTTCAGTGTTGATATATTGAAGTCAGATATAGGTGTCAATTATTATAATAACACACAGTTTCAATGAAGTACAAAATACAAACAAATCGAGACAACATTCATGGCATAGATTTAGAAAAGGGACAATGTAAAGGAAGAGTGCTCAAAGTCATGGGATAGTTAAACTCCTGTATCGGTTCCCTAACACATATTAATAAGGTCTTAAAAGTAGAGAAAATTATATTCTACGGAGATACAGATACTATATAATCTATATAATATATATATACATATATTTGGTTTTGATTTGGGTATTTTGTACATTTTTATTGAATTTTTGTAATTTTCATACGGAGCATCTTAATGATCTTTATACCCCCTTCCCCATAGGCACCATCCCATAGCCCCCCCTCACTAGAAAGTATGCATTCTGTCATTTGTGTTAAGGCTTATCAAGTCAACTTAGTGTCTCCAGATGTCTTTTAGTGAAAGTGCATCCACTGATAGTCAGCCTATCTTGAGTCTCTCCCTTTAACAAGATCAGCTCTCAGCCAGTAGTAATCAACTGTCAATAGTTCTTTGGCTAATATGGGGACATGCTGCCCATTCCCCCAGTTCTATGCTGGGTTTTTCTCTACTTGAATTTGCAAGGGCCTTTTACATGCTGGTACTATTGCTATAGGTTCATATGAACAAGGTTCAGGAGCTTGTAGGATTGTATTTCCATATGGTCATGCACCTCCTCTATGGATCTGACAAGCTTTCTGCCCCTCTTCAGCAATGGTCCCTGAGCCCTGGATGAATGGATTTTAAGATATATCCAAGAATCCACACTCTACAGACTCATAAACTCTAAGTTTTGGTTCTTTGTTTCCTTCTGTGTTCATTACCCTTTGTTGAATGAGAGAGCTTTATTGATGAAGTCAGAGATGCCTTAGTGTTCTCTACATCCCTTGTTCCACTATGTTCTATGAGTTTAGGAGTAAAGGTACCATTGTAGATGTGTCACTTAGGATTGGCCAACTCAGAAACAATCTGTAGTAACTTTTGTCTCTTGCAAAAGAAGCTTCTTTGATGAGAGGTGACTGAGATACTTGTCTATAAATATAAGGACCCATATTTAACACATAGTAAGGAATTACATTTGTCTAGGGATTTGATAGCTTTGGGATTTTCTCTAAGGTATGTAACCTCTCCCATCATGTGAGTTTGGTTATGTTTACAATAGTACGCATGACTTTCTTCCCGTTGAGTGTGCTTTAAGTCTAATTAGGTAGCTGTTGATAAGGCAAAAAATGCCACCACTGCACCAATATAGATTGCAATGAGGGTCATTGATGTGATTATTATGCCTTTTGCACCCTTTTTAAAAATAAGATTATTCAATACATTTTATTCAGAACCCAGACTTAGACACAATTGTATACCTCTTCAGCTTTTGATATATATTTAACACATTTCTCATGATGAATCTCTCATTATTAACAAACTATTATTTATGGAAATATTTGCATAGATTTCTTTGTGATGCGTCTAAGGAAATCATTGTTATAGAATATTTGCAGGTCAATGAGGAATAGAAAAGTAACTTTGACATCACAATCAACACATAAATAGTAATTTCATGCCAGAAATATCTATATGCTAGGGTAGGACCTTATGAAAACTACCCATTTCAGAGGGTGGAATTGGTAAAGAACTCAAGAAGGAAGATGGCAATTATTGTGAAGTGTAGAGTGCTCACAGGAGTTAGAAGAGAGCCTAAAGAGTATAATGATGACAAATGTAAGCTTGGGACTAGAATAGCTGAGTCTCAGTTCTACTCCTAAATGGTTATATGACCTTAGGTAGGAAAACATGCATTTGTGCAGAATGTTTATTGTTATATGGAACTGATTTCCCTGGCCATTGAGAGCAGAGAAGATAAAAGCCAGCCAGACCAGATCTTTCCTTGCCATCTCTCAGATTATGGGAAGGGCTGTAACTTCCTAGATAAGACATGGTCTTCTTGGATTACTTTTGTAACACCATTAGTCTCCAATAGCTAAAGAGGAAATTATACTAACATCTTCTTCATGGTGTTATGAGGATCACATAAAATAACTTCTATAATTTGGTTTTCATATATTAAATAAGATATCAATGGATGTCACTATCTTCAATATAAAATATGGACATGGAAAATAGATGGAAGGATGGTTATTAACATATGAGTGAGAATAAGAGACATTTATCTTTCTGAGTCTGGGTTACCTCATAATGATTATTTCAATGTCTATCCATTTAACTATTTCATAATTGCATTTTTCCTTACAACTGAAAAATATCCATTATATGTAGGTACTGTATTTTCATAACCCAGTCATAAGTTGATGGAAATCTAGGCTATTTCCAAGTCCTACCTATTATGAGTAGAGCAGGAATGAATATGAGTGATCTTGTGCCTCTGTGTTAAAAGAGAATATAATGCATTGGATATATTCCTAGAGTTTCTTTAGAATTGTTTTGCTTGGAGGCTTTATATAATTTAGGAAACTAGAAAGGTACCACAGGTGTGGATGGAAAGGGAAATATTAAGGGAAGATGATTACAGTTGATAAGAAGGGGGAAATAGGAATAATGGGCAGGGGTTTTAAATGGGAAGAGGGGTAATAGGGTAAGGCAGAGAGTGGATACAGTTAAGGAATAAGGAACAATAAGTATATTTGAAAAAGCCAGATAGAAACCTACTGGAGTTATAATAAACAGGTGAATAATTTTCCTCCCAGAAGCCAAATAAAAAGCTCAGTGCCAGGTGCGGAATACTTCTCCATGAGTGGTTGGTCAGGGGTGTTCGTTCCACAGACCACAAAAGCAATACTAGATGCTCTTAAGATCCTATTATTGAAAAAACACACGTTGGTCACAGAACATGAAAAAAGTCAAGCTCGTGACAAGAAAACTACCTCCCTACTAGGTAGTTTCCACAGTACTAGAAGGAGTTATGTAGTCTGCTGGGGGTAAATACTATAAACAGTTGTATCCAGCTGTGAACCCCATGAACTACAATAATGTTTGTTGTGACAAGATATGTTGTGTCTAGTGGTGCAATAGTGGCAGACTCATGGGAGTAACCAGCTGCTTTCTAATTGGATTTGAGATCTGTTTCACAGTACCCTGTTTCATGCAGGGTACTGTTAATCTGTCAAAGTACCAATGGTTGGGGAACTCACAACCATCTACTACTTTTATTCTGCTAAGCGTAGATAAAAAAAAAAAAAAAAACTGTCCTCTAAATCCCTATCTCTACCCATAGATTAGTGCCGATCTCAAATCTTATCATAGAAATTTCTTTATGCAATGGCCAGTACTTAATACAGAAACACAAAACTAATCAAAACGTAGATGAATTAGCTTCAGCGGAGTGCTTGTCCACAAATGGGATATCTACATTGTCCCGCCCCACATATAATCAGGAAGACTTTCTAGTGAATGGCCCCACTCATCACAATATGGAGGAAAAAGAAACGAGTCTGAACTAAGGGATAAACCCAACCACAAGTTGCATGCAGTATTTTAAGTCTTGAATGGTACTTCTCATTACAAGGATTTGTTTGTTTTTGTACAGTTCTTCTATTTCTCCTCACAATTATTTCTTATTTTCCCATGCTACTTCTTACCTTTCCACTTCAAGTCTAGTTTTATAGGAGACCTGACAGTCTTACCTATGCACATATTAGAAGCAACTAAAAGCTTGCAATCTCCTCAAATATACACATAATTATTTAGCCAATGAAATTTGGTCTCACATAAGTGGACTTGCTTTGCTCATGGATAAGTAAATTAATTTTCTTTTTAACTTTTTATCAAATTTAATGGAAAATTAATTTTATATATTAACTAATTATTAATCACTCATAGTGTTTCTTCATTACCAACTACTCAAACCAATAACAGTGGCAAGGAAATGACTATTTCGATCAAAATAAATGGGAACTGATGACTTGCAACATTGTAGACAGTAAAATTGTACAAATCAAAACAATTCTTCATCTCTGTGATAAAAGAATGTGTTTCCTCTGTGATGATTATTTTCTAGGATTGAAGAATTCATGCTTGTGTGGTTTGAAATTAAACTGATATCAAAAGTGTGAAATAACATTGTTTTGGCTGTTAATCTTCTAGGGGAAAAGTGCCTTGAGAAGTCCAAATCACTGGGATATTGGATTACAGTATGACATAATTAACCAGTGGTACATTTAAGTAAATAAGTGACAGCCAGTGTTAGGATGTTTTATATCATCATGTAATACCTCAAGTGTGCCTAAGATTCAAGCAGAAAATCTTGATTTTTTTTCTACTATATTGAAATTTTAGCTCACAGCCATGTCATTGTTATAGTCATGCTCCTGGATACATAGGAAAATATCCTAACTGGAGAAATGTGGATGGATTGCAATAATGGCCACCTTTGTATGACAAAAAAAGAAAAAGAAAAAGAAAACAGAGAACGTGTAAATACACATAATCAATTGAATGGTAGATTTTAAGAAATTCCTTTGTAGCCAGACATGATGATGTACCCCTTTAATCCCAGCACTCAGGAGGCAGAGCCAGGCAGAGCTCTGTGAGTTCAAGGCCAGCCTGGTATACAGAGCAAGCTCCAGGCCAGCTGGGACTAAAGGGAGACCCTGTCTCAAAAAGACCAAAAAAAATCCCTTTGTTACTGTTGTCTGTTATAAAGATTTATTATCTTTTTAAAATTTTGATAATTTCATATGATACATTTTAAAAATACTCAGACTGGCTCCTCCTTCTCCTTCCCCATCCTACTACACCTGCCTTCATGTCATCTGTATTCATTTTAAAGACCTATCAATGTCATTTGTGTTCTAAAAATGTTCTCAGAGACAGGTCAAGCTACCCAGAATCATATTTTTAAAGAAAACTGAGTCTTCCTCTCCCAGGAGTTATCAGTTGCTTATAGTTCCTCACATACAGTTAGGGCTCCTGTCCACCTCCTCTATTCATGCTACATGTGCTGGATAGCTTTAGCTGTCAACCTGACACACCTTGGTTGAGGGAGCCTCAATTGGGGAATTGATTCCATTGGACTTGCCTGTGGCCATGTCTGTGGGCGCATCTTTTTGATTGTTGGGTGTGGTGACAGGGCCCAGTCCACTGTGGGCTGGTTGCTGTGTATTGTGTAAGAAAGCAGGATGATCGTGTGCCAGGGAAGCAAGCCAGTAAATATTCCTCCATAAACCTATGTTTCAGGTCCTTCTCCAGGTTCCTGCACTGATTTCCTACCTTACGCTCCCTTAATGATTAGCTGTGTCCCAGGAGATGTAAGCTGAATAAACTGTTTCCTCCCAAACTTGATATTACTCAGAGTGTTTTGTCACAGCCATTAAAGGCAAACAACAAGACTTGATTTATTTTACTCTGTTTTATTTTATTGACAAGGTCTCCCTAATCTCAACTTGCCTAGAACTCACTATGTAGACCAGGCTGGCCTCAGTTTCACAGAGATCCTTCTGCCTCTGCCTTCCAAGAGCTGGGATTAAATGTGCATGCCACTATACTTCACCATGGTAGATTTTTTAAGTTCATATTTCTGCATTTTTTCTATTTATATTGAATTTTTGGCATTGCATACAATATATCTTAATCATATTTATCTGTATCCTCTATAGCTCCCAATTATACTTTGTGAATTCCATCATATATATTAAGGCCTATCAATTCAACTTTGTGACCCCAGGTATTCCTCAGTGTGAATTCATCCAGTAGAGCATGGTCTGCATATCTTGCATCATTCTCCTAAAGAAGACCAATTATCCCTCACCCCGAAGTGCTCAGTAGCCAGTATTTCCTTAGCTAAAGTTGGGACTTCTTATTCATTTGTGGATTTCTGTGCTGGGGTTTTGTCTGGTTTCATTTTGCATGGGTTTTGCCCACGCCGTCATCATTGCTGTACGTTCATAAGACCAGGTTCCCAGCTGCCTGGACAACTCTGTTCCTTTTTGCCATTTGCCACCCCTGGATCTCATAGTCTTTCTATCCCCTCTCCCACAATGGTCCCTGAGACTGAGGGGCAGAGGTTTAATATAATAGTTCTGTCCAGATATATGAATTTTATAGCCCTTATACTCTATATTTTGTCAATTGTAGTTTTCTGTGTTAATCACTATCTGTTGAAGGAGGAAGCTTTGCTAATGAGAGCTAAGAAATGTATTAATAATCTCTCTGTCCCTTTCCATGAGTCTTAAGTATATGGGTTGCCTATAGGTACAGGAATGGACTTTCTAAATCAGATATAAGTTGCTCAGGAATTAAAGACAATCAACAAGTTGGACCCCATTAAACTAAATTTCTTCTGTATAGCAAAGGAAACAAATTATTCGTTGAAGAGGAAGAGGGGAAAGTAGGAGAATATTTTCACCAGCTACACATCTAACAGAGGATTAATATCCAGAATATAAAAAGAACTAAAAAAAAAAAAGAATCAAGAAAACAAGAGACTCTTCTTAACCATGATACACTACACCCTCAAACCTATAATCCTGAGCCAATAAATGTTTCCTTTTAAATATAAGAACTGGGGCTGGAGAAATGGCTCAGGAGTTAGCACTGACTGCTCTTGAGAGGACCCAGGTTCAATTCCCATCACCCACATGGTGGCTAACAATTGTCCATAACTCAAGTTTCAGAGGATTTTTCAACCCCTCTGACCTCTATGGACATTGCACAACAGAGTGAAGTCACCTACTTGCAAGCAATACACTATTATACATTAAATACAAATAATATAGAGATTTTTTTTAGAAATGAAAGAACTATGGATCTGAACAAATGAAGAAATAAAAATGACCAAGAAACACCTTTAAAAGTGTTCAACATCCTTAGTACTTTGGGAAATGCAAATCCAAGCATCCTAAAAGATTTTATCTTGCAATCATCAAAATGGCCTCAAACATGGGAAGAAGGCACTAAATGCAGGCCAGGATTCAGGGAAAGGGGAATGCTCTTTCACCGAGGGTGGGTTTTCAAACTATTCAACCACTATGGAAGGCATTGTGAAGATCTGAAAATAGCTCTACCATATGATCTAATTATAACCATCTTTTTCACATACCCAAAGGACTCATCCTATTACACAGATACTGGCAGGGCCATGTTTATTGCTGCTCTTCACAGAAATGTAAACAATTGAAATGCCCATCAGCTGATAGATAATGAAATGGTGGCACATTTACAGAACGGAGTTTTACTCAGCAGTAAATAAAAAATGAAATTTTCAGTTTAATGGATGGATATAGAAACTGTTACACTAAGTTAGGTACCACAGACTTGGAAAAACAGGCCACATATGTTCTCTTTCATTTGGGGACTTTAGTTCTCTCTCTCTCTCTCTCTCTCTCTCTCTCTCTCTCTCTCTCTCTCTCTCTCTCTCGCAGTTGTAGGACTCAGCAAAATGGAAGGGCACCATGAAGGGTATTGAGAGAGAGATATATTAAAAGAGAAATGGGAAAAGCAGGAGGTACTTAAACCGGGAAGGAGGGTTATACAGAAACCATGGAAATAAAGGGGAAGACGGATCTTGAAAGGGGGATAATAGAAGACAGGGATTATAAGGGGGAAATGGAGTAAATAAGTATGCTTTAACCTTGGTGTTTGAAGTGAGGGGCATACAGGGAGAGAGAGAGAGAGGAGAGATAAATAGCACTAATATGTTGTGGAAAACTAGAGAGAAAAGTGTTAGTGGAATATTACTACTTGTGTATAACTGAAGGTTTTATAGCAAGAATCACAAAGCCAGGAAGAGGTACCAAGACACTTCCAAAATAAAACAGGCTATCACCACAGCGTATGGTTGCTGCCCAGAACTTGAACGCAAGACCATATTACTAAAGACAGGACAGGATTTTTATGTAGGATTTGAAGCAATATAGCTCTACCTAAAATGAAACTTCCTCCCTAAACACTAGCTCTCATGCTATTAGAGGATACTATGCAAGTTGCCAATTAATAGTCCAAGGACCCCTCCCCGCCACACACACTGTAAAACCTAATATCTACAACAATGACTGGTCAAGCAAACTATTGCTATTGATGCATTAGTGGAACTTTTATTTAGGGAGTAATAAACACCAGTCTAACTGGAATTAAGGCCTTCTGAATGGGAGGGACTTCGTGTAAGTTACTGTAAACAGTAACCAAATACCTCCAGGGATTCTTGTATAACCCTCACTCCTTCCTTCCCTGTTAAAGTACCTCCCCCTTTTCTTTTATTCTTTCTTCCTTTTTTTATTTTTTGTCTTTTTGAGACAGGGTCCTGACTCCTGAGTGCCTGGCCCATATATCTTTTTAAGAAGGTTTCAGGGCCTGGCCTGTTTGCACACAACTTTAATCCCAGCACATGGGAGGCAGAGGCAGTGTATCTCTGTGAGTTCAAGGCCAGGCTGATCTACATAGTGAATTTCAGGACAGCCTGAGCTACAGGGAGTCCCAGCACTCAGGAGGCAGAGGCAGGCATATCTGTGAGTTCAAGGGCAGTCTGGTCTACATAGAGAGTGAGTGTCAGGCCAGTTGGTGATACAAGGAAACCCTGTCTCAAAAACACCAAAAAGAAAAAAAAATATGGAAGCCTACTGGTATAGAAGCTTCTTAAAATATATACATACACAATATTAGAAAAGGGCTTAAAATAAATCCACCTTTTAGCAATCTTTTTGGAACATAATTCTGAGATTGAAAATTTCAGGTTTTATCTACTGCCCTAAAAGTAAATCATGCCAGTCCATGACATCTTTGCTTCTCCCAAAATTTAAGATGGTGTGGAACATACTTTAGTAAAAGACATCATATGATGATGAATGCAAAAGAATCCAGACTTTAAACTTTGTTGTTTTTTAACAATGGAAACTTTACCAAGTGAGAAAATAAAGGTAAAACTCTAGCATAATAATTCCATTTTGACATGGAATTTTCTTTTCTTTACTACCTCCGTATTTCAGTCATGACTTCTTTTTTACTCTATATTCAATCATATTGATCCAAAAATAACATGACAATAAGCAATCTCTTCATTTTCAATGTCAATGCTTTTCAGTTCTTATTCCCATTTCCTGAACAATTTTTATAATGACTGCTGACTTGTCATGGTGATTGGCTGTCTCAAAGTATGCATAAGGAATTCATCTTATAAAAGGAAGATGAATAATAGCACTGTGTCAAGGAAGTGGATGACATGACTACTGGGAATTTACACTTGCCCCATATAAGGAGAGTGTGAAAGTGTCTAATTTGCACTGATAACTTACATTTGTTAGGCAGAAACTTACCCTAATACCAGAGAATACACTTTCTACTCAGCACCCCATGGAACATTCTCCAATTCAACCACATACTGGGACACAGAAGAAACCTCCACAAATACAAAAAGATTGAAATAATTTCATGCATTCTATCAGACCACAGTGCAATAAAGCTCAACATCAACACCAGGATAAGCCCTACTGCCTACAAGAACACATGGAGACTAAACAACACACTCTTGAATAATGAATG
>VZQC01012693.1:38041-48535 GCA_009823505.1 Rhizomys pruinosus | reverse complement strand
GGGGGTAGGTTCTTCAGCTGGTACCTTCTGCTGGCCTCAGGAGATCTCAGATCTCAAGAGTCACACAACCCTACCTTTAATACCAGCTGGGAGGATAACTCTGCCCCCACAGCCACAAAAGCCAATCAAGCCAAAGACAGCTGGATTAACGGATCAACAATCAGCCTTGTTAAGGCACCCAGTTCCTACCTGCCTTCCTGCTCTTCCTTCTGTTGGCCTCAGGAGATCTCCCTATCTCTATTTTCTAACATAACACAGTAGATTCCTAACTTGGCACAGTAGGTCTCTCACCTATCTCTCTAATAATAACCTATTTCATTTTCTCTTCTTTAGATTACAGTTTCCTGTTGGGGTGTTTAAACCACACAGTTAGCTCAGATAAATGAAGTTTGTTTTGGTGTTAAGGTCAGTTGAGGTTCTTGTCCTTAGGGGTCACTCAGGCCTTGCGCCTGGTTCTCTTCACCAGTTCCATCTATGTGAGGACAAAATCAGGCCTTGCTTGGCCACACCTTCCCTTTGAAGGATGAGGAGTTTCTCCTCTATATGGACTTTCCTCCTTTGACTGGACACTGGCAGGATGAAGTCGTTTTAAGTGAATCTCCATGACTTCCCTGGCAATGGGATGACTGGTGACTCACTGCCACAGGACATGCACAAAGTTGCGGATGCAGGACCCTAGGACCCAAGTCAACCTCCGAGGGCAGGGGCCAAAATATTGTCTCTTCAAATCCCTCTTGCCAAATTAGATTGGAGCTTTAAGTGCGGTTGCTAAACCTCCAAGAGGATTGTTTGAATTAATTTGATACTTTGATTACCATACAACTCCTAAGTAAAGCTTGAATATTGATGTAAGCACTGTTAATAAATTATTAATTGCTGTGGCAAAAATATTCTGACTAATAAAATGCAAAATTATTCTGACTAATAATAAAAGCTCATGGTAGGAGCCTAGTAGTGGCTGCAGCACAGGCTAGGAAAGTATGCTATTTACTGGCTTGTGTTGCTGGCTCATGTTCATTCTATTGTATACAATATAGAAATATCTGACCAAGAATGGCACTGCCCACAATGAGCACAAGCCAGTCCAATGAATGCAATTATTGAGGTTCCCCAACTCTGGTGTATCAAGATGACATTAATCCTATAAAGTAAGTCTTCTACAATTTGTTCTTTAAGGTCTATGAAGGTCATTTAGGTACTCAGAGTACAATGATTTAAACCATGCAAGGCAAAAGTTTCTAACAACATAGCCCATGAAACAAACCCAAGATAATAAAGAGGTTAAAACCAGTACCTTCTCAAATGAAGGTCATGTCACTTGTTCCCAGATTTTGAATTATGGCTTTGAAAATGAAAAGGAAGGGCATTGTCACATACCAGCAGCAGGCAGATAATACTTAGGGCTCATCCAAATTGGTAACATTCCAACTGTCCATGTGGTCACCGGAAATAAAACCTAATTTCTCTTAAAAATATTAAAAGTAACATGTGCAAAGTATAACAGATATATAAAACAATTTTAGTATGTATGGGTAACTCTATATATGTTTGTTTCACTTGAGGCTATAACTAGGTATATAGCACCTGGTAGGTGGAACACAATTTCTTGTATATGCCATAATTACATTATAGAATTCTTAAAAGTGAACAGTACTTCATGCATACACTCATAAATAATGTTCTAATAAATAAATTTGGCGATGACACTTTGCAAATGTTGTGCTAAGCAGAGAAACATGCACTGTAGTCATACAGACAGATCTTAATATGCTGTTAACAATTCATACACATCCACACATTCCTTTAAGAGATTTTTATCTTAGCGGTTGTATTGAACCATCATATACACTGGGAAAAAAAAAACACCTTTAGAAATATTATTTAAGGGGCTGGAGAGATGGCCTAGTGGTTAAGAGCATCAACTGCTCTTGTGGAGGACCTGGGTTCGATCCCAAGCACTCTCATGGCAGCTGAGAACCGTCTGAAACTCCAATTCCAGGAGAACTCCAGTTCCAGGGGAATCCGACACCCTCTTCTGACCTCCGTGGCATTGCAGGACACGGGTGCACATACCTGCATGCAGACAGTACATTCATACACATAGAGAAAAAAAAGAATTATTATTTAAAACATGCAGCTCTGATTAATTGCGCTGCAAGGCTGAGATGACGTCTTGCACCTTTCGTTCTAAAACTATAATCTTACTGAAATACTTTAACAAGTGATGGAAAACAGAATTATATATAATAATTAAAGAACTGACAATATAAAAGGTATTTAGGCTGTTTCATTGGAGGGAAGGGATTGCAGGGGAAGCAATGCGCCACTGTCCAAGTACCAGAGCATGAATGAATCCAGGGATTTTTAAAATGGTCTCTGTTCAGAAGGACGGTAGCATAGCACAGGAGAAAAAAGAAAAGAAAAAAAATCTGTTAGTGAACCCGTAAGGGTCAAAAAATCAGGTCTTCAGATGTCTGGAAACAAGAAAAAAAATGGAAAAGAAAATTTTTAGTTGTAATACCTGTGGAAAAATAATTTGGACAGATAAGAAATAAAACATTCAGATAAACAGTGTGGAAACCTAGGAACCCAGGTTCAAATCAGGCCTTTAAAAAGAAAATTTAAGACGCATGCCAAAAGTAAACATGATTTAATTTTTGTTTTTGCCCAACATAGAATAAAACAAGTTTGAACTGGCCATTTTGTTTGGACAAAAAACACAGGAGAACATGGACACGTGATAGTTACAAAGACACATTGAAGCACAGTTATAATACACAGACAGGTTTGGACAGACACATGACTTAACTGTATCCGTTAACTCTGGACAGTGGGAAAATCCCCTTTACTCTAAGGTTGTCCTTCGTTGACCAGGGCTGTGGACAATTATCACATTTACAAAGAATCACTTAGAGTTTAAGACATCTACTTAGGTGGAAACAGCCTGTATGCCCATACTGTGCTTTGCAGCACAGGCTGTTTTATACACCTGTGAAGGATGGTGGACTGGGTAGGCAGGAAAATCTGGTGGCTTGTGTATATTACCTGCTAATTTAATGAGAATAAATTTAGTTAGTGGAAAAATCAAAAGATCCCAGCCAAGTGAAAGGTTAACTGCCTGATGGAAAAGCTGGATGCCAGTGAGACAGGGTGTGGTCAGCACACCTTCTTAATCTCAGATACAGAGGTTTCTCAAAAAATCCCAGCCAGGTCAGTTTTCTGTCTGAGGCAAAAGCTGGATGCAGGTGGGGCAGGGCGTGGTCAACACAACTTCTTAATCTCAGACACAGGGGTGTGTATCCTGAAGCAGACAAAAAATGGATTTCTGAAATAAAATGGGGTTTATAAAGAAAAAACAATGAAATGGAAAAATGCCAAAATCTGAAATAATCCCTTAAAGTTAGGCAAAAGTTTTGTTAACAAATATAAAAAACCAAAACCAAAACACTGTTTGTTAAAAAGCCAAATGGTGTAAAAATCTTAAACAAAAGCCTATAAGAATTAACTAACCATACAAAAGTAAAAAGTGAAAATTGTATTTTGAAATGGATGAAAAACCAATAAAATCCAAAACTTGTTTACTCTGTATAAAAATGTATTAATGCAATTCCGACTGACTTTATATAATCCAATATAAAACCCAAAACCCAAATTCTGAAAGGATCAGAATATGCCATTAAATAAATTGCAAGAGAATTAAATATAGAAATATAGCATTAGTTATTACAAGGTCTGATGTGAATTTAGGCTTTTTACCATGGGGGAGTAATAGAAGGTGTGGTTTAGCACCGCCACAGAAATGGGGGCATGAGCAGACAAAGCCTCAAGATGGTGGCTGAGGAGTGGGCACGGATTAGCACGGTTGCCATGGAAACATTCTGCAGCATGTCTGTTTGAATGTGGGGCACGGAAAAAAATCTACATGGCAGTGCCGGTGTTGGAAAGTGGGGAAGAACCGCATGGTGGGGCAGCTGCATGGCAGAACTGTGGAGAGGAGAGAGCTGTAGGAAGGAAGTAAAGGTTTTTTTAGCCTCAGAAGAAAAGGGAACTGCGTAGAGGAAATGAGTCCTCTAATGGGAGGCTGAGTGGAGAATGTACATCCTTTAATGGGAGACTGGTCAGAGACCGCAGGTCTGGAGTGTCTCTGAGACAGGGCCAAGTCAACGTCCGGAAAATCACATCACAGGGGAGGCCAAAATTTGAGTCCAGATTCTGTCCCCATCATTCAGGCGGACAGCAATTTGGATGAGAAAAAATTTGGGGGAACCCTGAGTTTGCCGGCATTCAGAGGTCCAAAATGGGGAAGCAGAATGGGAGGCTAAAATGAAGGAAGAATCAGAGGGAAGACAGGCAGAGAGAAGAGGGAGGAGATGGAGGGAAGCAGGAGAGAGTAGGCAGAAGTGGAGAGAGAACTCACTGTTTCCCTAAGCTAGACATGGACGGAATCATTGTATTGCTCTGCCATTACTTCCTTGAGATAAATATTCATTTGTTTATATGTCCCCAGGTAAAGTGCTTCAAGGTCTATTGGTATTTTCACCCATAGAATATATGCCATACCTGCTTTCTTTCTTTATCATGTAACACATGCATGATATAATTTTTAGGAAGTGATACTAAATTTAAGATAAATCACCAGTGCATCCACAACTTTGTAATACTGGATGAAAGGAAGAGTCCTTGGAACTAATGTATATGAAGGCTTTTTGAAAAAAAAAAAATTATATTAATATATAATAAAAATTGTCTCTCTCTTGTGTGGTGTTGTGTGTGTGTGTGTGTGTGCACATGCCATGGCATGCATGTGAAGGTCAAAAGACAATGCATGAGTGTTGATCTTTCCTACCACATGGATCCTCACAAGCAAACTTAGATTATCAGGCTTGATGGCAAGTGCTCTTAACATCTGAACCATCTTGCTTGCCCTACTAAAGCTTTGTATAAACATTTTCTCACAGAGCAAGGTGGTGCACACCTTTAACCCCAGCACTCTGGAGGAAGAGGCAGGCAGATCTCTGTGTGTTCAAAGGCAGCATGTTCTGCATAGCAAATTCCAGGCCAACTGAGAAGAAAGGGAGACCCTGTCTCAAAAAATAAAATAAAATAAAACAAAATAAATTTTTCTGTAAATCCACAAACAGAATTACACACAGGAAAAATGACAACTATAGTAATACAGTTTATAGTTTATATCTGGAAATAGAAATTGTCTTTAGACACTTTTATTTCTGAAAATATGAACAAAAAAACAATCTTGATTCTCCTAACAGAAAAAATATCTGCACATGTTTGCCAAGATATTTTGCTTAAAACTAATTATAACTCTGTAATATGGTATTGAATCATTGATGTATCTGACTTAGGAAATGTATTTCACAATAAAAATGGATGTGCAGCCCACCAAAGGGTAAACACCTGAAATAAACTAATGTTCTGATCCCACACTGTTGGTTTCTTTTCCATTATTGCTGACAACAAAGTGATTTTCTCACAATACCTAGGATGTAACACACTTATATAAAAGATATGACAAGGAGAAACTACTTCAGCACATTTTAATACAAAAAGGATGAAATACATTTTGGTACTGTGTTCTTATACTCATCACTTTAACTTTGCCAGTCTACAAGGCTCTTAAATAGCTAGAGGTAATTACTTTGAAAAACTAACCACAAGCTTTCATGTGGTGTGAAGACTCCTTAATTTTAGAGTCTGCGAGTAGAGACTGACTTTCACTCTTTCCAAACGTAATAAACCACATTAGCCTTCTGACTTGACATCCTTTATATGTTCCCCAAAATATGAGTTCATCTATAGAAGACTATGAACAAGCTAATACAAAAGACTGCAGTCCACACCTCATATAAAACTAAAATTCGCCACAATGATTGGGCTAAAATATAATGACTTTTAACATAAAGTGAGCTAAAATATTCTCAGAATAATTTTTCTTTCCATATTGAATTTGCTCAGTACCTAAAAGACATTCTCTATTTTATTGTCTGTTAGAATTGGTTAATTCAGAATTTCATACTGAACAGTAAAAAATTCAACTTTTTTCCCTCACAATTATGAATTTCAAACCTTGTTAAGTATGTATTATGTGTTTATAAATATATTTATATGAATGAATGTAAATGCATTAAAAAGGAGTGTAATATACTCGGAAATAATATGAGATATTTAAATGGAACTTTATTTATTTATTCATTCATTTATTTGAAAGAGTATTATGCCTGCATGTATATAAGTGCATTTATGTTGTCCAGTGCCCATGAAAGTCAGAAGAGAGTGTCCATGGAAGCCAGAGAGACTGTTGCATCCTTTGGAACTAAAGGTACAAACTGTTATTTGCTGCCCCATTTGTGGTGGGATTGGGACCTGGGTTCTCTGCAAGAACAGACAGTGCTCTTAATTGTTGAACCCTTGCATCAGGCCAGGGAAATTTTAAAGTTGTCAGTGAGAAACTACACACACAGCATTGATAGGTTTACTTTTATACCGATATTAAAGGGAGAGCATAAAAACTATGAAGAATAACGTGAAAGGATAACCTACAAAAATCATTTGAAATTGCTGATACAGGAGACTTGAGTGGACAGAGCTTAGATTGGGGATTTCCCAAGACCACCTGAAGCACAGAGTAGGCATACACACCCCCAAATTGCTGAGGGAGTGTCCAAGTGGATTCTTTGGAGAACCTTCTGAGCAGAAAGGGAAGAGTGAGACTTCCAACAGAAAGCCTAAAATTTAGACAGGTCAGCACTCTATAAACAAAGAGGAGAACTAATCAATTGAACAAACAAACAAACAAACAAACAATGAAGGCATCTGAAGGAGGCAAGCCAAGCCTTCAACACAGCGAAGAAGCATTTGGGAGTCACATTGGAATATAGGTAAAGAGAAACCCACATGCCAGGGACACGATAAAGGAAGGAACAACATGGAATAGGTGCAGGATAATTCCACACCAAGCTCTACGAACCCTGTGGGAGATTCCTACTGTGGGTACCCCCTGGAGATGGCCCAGGACACAGATCTTAGAGGAACAATTGCAGATATATTCAAAG
Organism: Rhizomys pruinosus; assembly: GCA_009823505.1. Taxonomy (NCBI): domain Eukaryota; kingdom Metazoa; phylum Chordata; class Mammalia; order Rodentia; family Spalacidae; genus Rhizomys; species Rhizomys pruinosus. Next base: position 41,465 of record VZQC01012693.1, on the reverse strand, counting down.
AAATCAAACAATGTAAAGAACAAGTCAGAGAACTAAGCAGAGAGAATGAAAAACTCAAGAAGAACCTAGAGGGAATGACAAACACTGGAAGGAATTGGAAATACTGAAAACGGAAACCAACCAGCGAAACAAGGAGCTACAGGAAGAGATTGAGAAGCTCCAAATGGAAGTAGAAATGCTAAAGAAATCACAAGATGAAATGCAAAAGGAAACTGAACACTCATCCAATCAAGAGAAAAGGAATGGAAAAAGCCTCAGAAGTAGAATGGAAGAAGCAGAACAAAGAATATCAGACCTGGAAGATAACACAGAACAACTAAAAACCTCAAGTAAAGATTATGAAAAATTTAAAAATACACAAAAGTAGAACAACCAGGGATTGTTGGACACTATGAAAAGATCTAACCTCTGCATCTTAGGGATAGAAGAAGGAGAAGAATCCCAAGAGAATGGTATTGATCAGATCTTCAACAGAATAATAGATGAAAATTTTCCCAAACTAAAAAGGAGTAACCAATACAAATACAAGAAGCACACAGACCTCCAAACAGACAAGATCAGAAAAGAAACTCCCCATGCCATATCATAGTTAAAATGTTTGATGCCCAAAACAAAGACAAAATTCTGAAAGCCACAAGAGAAAAACAAGTTACGTATAAGGGGAAACCCATCAAGAATTGCAACTGACTTCTCAGTGCAAACAATGAAAGCAAGAAAAATGTGTATCAAAGCATTTCCAGTGTTAAAGGACTATAGACGCCAACCCAGGGCACTATACCCAGCAAAAATGTCAACTATAGTTGGAGGAGAGTGAAAAATCTTCCATGAAATAAATAAGATGATAGAATACATGTCCAGAAAAGCAAACCTTCAGAGAATACTTGAAGCAATTCAAAGGAGAGAAGAAAGGAGCAACTATCCCCAGCCATTAATAAAAGCATAACTACAGAAGTAGAAACCTAGACCAAAAATGCAAATGGATAAGAAGGTGAAAGGAACCAACACACATATTTCAGTTATAACCTTAAGTATTAATGGACTAAACTTCCCAATGAAAAGACATAGACTGGGAGATTGGATTAGGAAACAGAACCCATCTATATGCTGTCTACAAGAAACCCATCTTACCCTCAAGGATAGGCACCAACCTAAAGTGAAAGGATAGAAAAAAATATTCCAAGCAAATAGTACCAAAAAGAAAGCAGGTGTTGCTATTGTTTTTGAGACTTTAATCAAATATTAAACATGCAGTAAAATTCACTGCTGCAAATAAGCTGATCTGGTTATTAAATGCCTACCTCATAAATTCTTTTTTTATAAGTTAATTTTTCTTGAGTCCATTGATTTCTCAATCAAATCTAGACTCTGTCAATCATCCATGTCCACCCCTTACATTCCCCCCACCCCCTGCCAGAACTCAAGGACTCTGTCATACATGTTAAGTCCTGTCTTGCATATTTTCCTCAGACTTTTATAACCTTTTCAATGCACAAGTTTACTGCTTTGGTCAGTTTTTTTCATTATGTTTTTCCTCTTTCTTTTTTTGTTCCCTTTAATTTTATATTATTCCAAAATATGCATATACACTCCACACATAAATCAATATTACAAATTCTGAAAATAAATTATAGGTTAATTCCTAAACAAATTTAGAGATTCACATTTTAACAGTAAAGTTGTATGCAGATAAAAAGAATATGAATAGAATATGAATACAAATCTTCTATTCATATATGGTAATTACAATGTGTGACTAGAAGTGGTAAGATGATTCTAAAGCCCATTAAGAGATTGACATTGGAATAGAACAGTTGCTTTCAGATAAAATGAAATATAATAATAAAGTTGCCCAGTTTGCCTGCCAACTGGGATTTGGTGTTAGCATCCACAAATGAGGGGAACCATTCACCTTTTTTTTTTTTTTCTGGGACTGTGTTACATCACTTAACATAATGGCCTCGATTTCCATCTATTTACCAGCAAAGCTCATGATGTCATCTTTCTTTACCACTACATAGGACTCCATTCTGTAGATGTACCACATTTTTGTTATCCAGTCATCAGTTGAGGCATATTTGGGTTGGTTCCAGCTATACAGATTCAATGCAATCCCAATCAAAATCCCCATGAACTTTTTCACAGACTTAGAAAAATTATCCTTAAATTCATATGGAGAAACAAAAGACCATGAATAGCTAAAGCAACCCTAAATAAAAATTGCAATACTGGGAGGATTACATTACCAGACTTCAAGCTACATTATAGGGCTATAGTCATAAAGACAGCCTGGTACCGGCCAAAAGAAAATATTCACCAATGGAACAAAATTGAAGATCCAAACTTGAGCTCATTTAACTTCAGCCACTTCATATTTGACAAAGGGGCCAAAAAAACTCAATGGAGGAAGGATGGCGTCTTCAGCAAATGGTGTTGGCAAAACTGGATCACCATTTCTAGAAGAACAAAATTAAACCCCTACCTCTAGCCCTGTACAAAAATAGACTCCAAGTACCTCAAAGATCTCAACCTGAAACCTGAAAGCCTGAAGGTGATAGAAGAAAGAGTCGGCAGCCACCTACAAGACAGAGGCATAGGAAAAGACTTTCTAAATCAAACAGCAGCTGCACAGGAAATAAGGACAACAGCTGACAAGTGGGAACTCATCAAACTCAAAGGCTTTTGTACAGCTAAGGAAACAACCAAGGAAGTGAAGAAAATACCCACAGAGTGGGAGGAAACTTTCACCACTGATACATCTGATGGAGCATTAACATATAGAATATATAAACTACTTTAAAAAACAAAGAAGAAAACAAATGATCTACTCAAAAGATGGAGTAAAGAGATGAACAGAGACTTCACCAGTAAGGAAGTAAAGATGCCTGAGAAAAATCTTAAAAAGTGTTCAATATCATTAATAATTAAGGAAATGCAAATTAAAAGCACACTAAGGTACCATCTCACTCCAATAAGACTAGCCAAGATCAAGAAAAAAAAAAGACACCAAATGCTGGAGAGGTTGTGGGAACACTCATACTCTGCTGGTGGGAATGTAAACTGGTATAACCACTGTGGAAAGCAGTGTGGAGAACCCTTAAAGAAAAAAAAACTCAAAATAAGCCTACCACCTGACCCAGTCATACCACTCTTGGGTATATACCCATAAGAAGCATCCTACCACAAAGATACATGTACAGCTATGTTATTTCAGCTCTCTTCATAATAGCAAAGAGGTGTTGCTATTTTAATATTAGACAAAAAAGACTTCGAAGTAAAAGAATCAGAAGAGACAAAGAAGGCCATTACATCTTTATCAAAGGAACAATTGACCATGAGGTTTCACAATAATGAATATAAACGCACCAAACTATAGGGTGGAATCAAGGCACAGATTTCATCAAGTTCACCCATGCTGTTTTGGTTT
>VZQC01012693.1:10780-35506 GCA_009823505.1 Rhizomys pruinosus | reverse complement strand
TGTTTTGCTTCTCATCCACCTGTGCCCCTTTTCTAAGCCTAGGGAACAATCTGCAGAAGAGGGGGCGTGGTAGAATGTAAGGGCTTTGATTGGGGTTAATGGTGAAACTACAACAATATAGACTGGACACTCATTTGATCAACTTGATTGAACATACAAGCCCCCCCCCCTGCTGGATTGGGAAAAATGATGCAGTAAAAATGTTCTTTCTACCCAAACTCCTGTATAGATTTAATGCAATCCCAATTAAAGTCCCCAAGAGTTTCTTCACAATCTTGGAAAAAAAAGGTCCTTAATTTAATATGGAAAAACAACAGACCCCAAATAGACAAAGCAACCCTGAGCGAAAGGAGCAATAAGGGGGAATCTCTATCCCAGACTTCAAACTATACTACAGGGCTATAGTCATAAAAACAGCTTGATACTGGCACAAAAACAGACCTGTTGACCAATGGAATGAATTTGAAGATCCAAACTTGAGCACATAAAATTTCAGCCACCTTATATTTGACAAGGGAGCCAAGAAGACACAATGGAGGAAAGACAATATCTTCAGCAAGTGATGTTGACAAAACTGGATCACCACTTGTAGAAGAATGAAAATTAAACCCCTACCTGTCACTCTGTACAAAAGTCAAATCCTGATGGATCAAATACCTCTACTTGAAACCCAAAACTCTGAAGAAAAATTTGGCAGCAGCCTACAAGACATAAGCGTAGGAAAAGGATTCCTAAATCATACAGCAGCTGCACAAGAAATAAGATCGACAATTGACAAATGGGACCTCATTAAACTCAGAAGCTTCTGTACATCAAAAGAAACAATCACAGAAGTGAAGAGAAAACCAACAGAATGGGAGGAAACCTTCATGACACATACATCTGACAAAGCATTGATTTCCGGAATATATAAACTACTCAAAAAACAAAGAAGAAAGAAAACAAATGACCGACTCAATAGATGGAGCAAACAGCTGAACAGAGACTTCATGAGTGAGGAATTAGAGATGGCTGAGAAACATCTTAAAAAGTGTTCAACATCGATAATAACGAAGGAAATGCAAATTAAAACCACTTTAAGATATAATCTCTCTCAAACAAAACTGGCTAGCATCAAGAAAACAAATGATACCAAGTACTGGAGAGGTTGTGGGGAAAGGGGAACACTCATTCACTGTTGGTGGGAATGTAAACTCCTACAGCCACTGTGGAAAGCAGTGTGGAGAACCCTTGGAAGACCCAAAATGAGCTTGCCACCTGACCCAGTCTTACCACTCCTGGGTATATACCCACAAGTCTCATCTTACTGCAGAGATACATGCACAACCATGCAGTGCAGATCTGGAACCAACCTAAGTGCCTCTCAATTGATGAGTGGATGGAGAAATATGGTGGAGTTCTATGCAGTGGTAAAGAAAGATGACATCATCAACTTTTCAGGTAAATGGATGGAGCTGGAAGATATCATACTAAGTCAAGTAACACCGTCCCAGAAAGACAAAGGATGAATGGCATGCCTCATCTGTGGATGCTAGCACCAATTACCTAACTGTATGGCAAACTGAGCAACATTAATGTGATCTGAAAACAACTATCTTCTTATATTGTTAGTCCCTTAAAATAAATAAACAAATAAATAAATAAATAAATAAATAAATAAATTGCGGATATAGAGGTATGTGATAATAATGATATAAAACATGCTGAACTTAATAATGCATATTGGGCAAAAGTTGGTTCCATGGGTAAGGGCACTTGTCATACATCACCCTGAACACCTAAGTTTGATTCTTGAACCCACTATGGAAGGAGAAACCAATCTTCAGCACATGTGTAGTCTTCTCTGTTATCTCTGTCTCTCTGTCTCTCTGTCTCTCTCTCATAAATGAACTTTCAACAAACCATTGCCGATTATGAGTCACTCTCTTATATTGTATCTAAAAGGCATGCCCAAAATAATTATGACTCCAAATATTTTATACAATAATAATAAAATTATAAAATTAATTATTATTACAACTTACAATTTTTAACTTTGTACTTTGAAAAAACTCGTTTCTATGGCATATAATTTTTTGGCCACAGAAAGCTCAAAAATCTCCATGCAAAATCAAAGCAGAAAAAAACTAGAGAATTATAAATCCTTAATAACATCATATGTATATATATATATATATATATATATATATATGCAGCACATGCAAATATATAGACACATATCTACAATACACCATGTGTAAATGCATGTTTGTTTTTAAAATAGAACAAAACATAGTACAGATAATAAAAAATATCAGGTACTGAGCTTTTCCAGATGATACACTGATATTTAATTTTATGTCAGTTTTAAGGTTTAGGAAGGAGGAGGAGTTAATTTAAGATTTAAATGTTGGTGAAATTTGACTGACCTATAATGCCAGTAGCTTCAGCAAATAACATAAAGGTCTAGATATCTTAAAAAAAATCTCTCCAAACAAGAGGAAATTTTCTGGTAGAGTACTTTCAGATTTCCTGTGTTCTCCAGTGGATCCCAAGTCTCCAGTTTATCAGTCATTGTAGCGGAAAAGGAGAATGGGCTCTGATCAACCTGTGCCTGTCAACTCAAACTCAAGATTTTAGATCACAAATCCCCAGAATCATACTTCTGTGATAGAGTCTTCTTATATGGATATATAGAAATACACATATGAGTTGTTTTTCTGGAGAATCCTTTTCAACATTTAGTTTCTTTTTAAATATCTGAATTTGTTGGGAAGGCAAGTTACATGCATCTGAGTGTGGGTACTTGAGGACCAGAGGAAAGATCATCAAGGGGTCACATGTCTCCTGGTGCTGAAGTTACAGAGAGTTCTGAACTACCCATTGTGTGTGCTGAGAATGAAACACAGGTCCTCTGCCAGAGAATCAAGCACTCTTAATGCTAAGACCTCTCCCCAGACCTCTCTGGAGAATCTCCTTTGTTTTTCTCACAATTATGAATTCCAAACCTTGAAAAGTATGTATGACAGACATGTGTTTATAAATTCATGTATATAAATGAATGTGAATGCACATAGAAATATACATCTAAATACATACACATGCATAGTTATAGTCAGGATTCGTGTGTTGATTGGATTCAGGCTTTTTCATGTTCATGCTTTGTCTTCTCTGAATAGTATGAACTGATAGATTGTTACAAGGAGAGCCTGAGAAAGCCAGGTTCAAATCATTCCATTCCAATGAGGCAATTTAAGTAAGTTATAACTAGGAAATAGAATGAAAGCACAAAACATTCTTTAGTCTTTTTTTCCCACATTATGTCATGAGAAAGTCTTTTCTCCTTGCCAGATTGCAGTATCTCTGATAATGAACAGAGAAGCCAATCCTTAGTGATGCAAATGAGAATGAAATGGTTGTAATTAGATGTCATCACAGTCAATCATTTGGTGCATAAAGGAAGAAGAGAGTTTCACTCAAAAGTGAGAAGCTGTGTGTTCAGATTGTGTCCATGGAAATAAAACCTTTTTGTCTTCCCTCCTCAAATATGGCATCTGGAATCTGAATCAATAAGTTATGCCATCAGGAGAAAGTACTTCATCAGTAGAAAACTAGGACAAGGGCCAGTGGTTGAATTTTACACTTCATGTTATCTTTGGTAGAGGGACAAGAAAACGTCTCAGTGAAATATATATTGCTTCTGATTAATCTACCACACTTGCTATAATCTCTGAGTGACAAAAAATGAAAAGGATGTAATTTAATGGTAAACCTTGGGAAATAACAAGACCTTCTTGTTATTATTAGTTTTCCCAAATCTCACTAGTGGAATCCAGTTACCTTAATTTTAAATTTATTGTGTTAACTGATTAAATAATTTGACTAAATCATATGGTCACTAGATACGTGCAGATTCCTAAATCATAGTGCATTCTTTAGAAAAAGAACTTTCTATCTCTCCTTGCCAGAATGGGGAAGGGAGTTTTTATCTCTGCTTACATTTCTAGATCCCAGGATGATGCTTGACACACAATTAAAATTTCGTATATATTCATTACATAAATACATTTTTGAGTCAATTTGTAAGAGCACTAGTTTTATTGTTTTACACATGAAGGCATGTGTACACATACACACATGAGCACAGTATTTCCAGGCAGGTGAGGTGTAGCTGATGCTGATGGAGGAGTCTTGCTTGACTCAAGGAGACCAATATTTGATTTATTGATTTAGTGGCCTTTGGTAACATTCTCTGGCATTCCAGAGGCCAACTGTACACTTGCAAGTGTGGTCTCAATATTTCTTTCCCATACTTACACCAGGTCTTCCATAGCAGGGCCTTACTGCCTCTCTTCTTGCAGGTATCCCAGTTTGCTGGCAAACTTTGGGGCAAATGGATACAAACATTCTCTACAATGTTTGTGTTGCACAGTATCAACTTGTAACATTTTCTTCTACCTGTAGAATAATTTAATTAAAGGAATTAAGTTTGCTTCCCAAATTAACAACATACAGTCAATGATAAACAGCTTGGGTAAATTTAATGCAGAAAAGTTGGCCCAGCTAAACATTAAAAGAAAGAAAAGCCTCAGACTGCTACAGGCATCAAACATCCCTGTGGATACTAATTGTAACAACTATTTATAATGTGTCCTAATGAACTTTACCTTTCAGGTGCTGCAAAGTTTTAATATGAGAGACTTCCTTACCTCCTTTTCATAGAACAAAGAAACACGTGATGGTAATGAAGTCATTCCCTAACTGTAAATTAGAGCCAAATGTTATACAGGTAATCTCTTATAAAAGCGATATACTTGCCTTCTTTAATTTACTGATAGTCATAGGAACTGTGAAAGGATAATTCTCTATTCAAAGACAAATATAATACTAAAGTCTATGTAAGCTGGGTAATTAAGCAAAATATATTAATAGAGGAGAGCTCTATTATCAGAAATGGATTATTCTGCCGAGGAGATGTTGGCTAGGGGATCCAAGCCCCCCAAAAGATAAAGTCTTTTGACACATAAAATTTTTAAAAACAAGTCTGAGTAGATATGGGAGACTGACATTAGGGAAGGCAATATTCTTTCTTCATCTTATTTAAATAAAAATCTCATCCATCCAAAATTATATATGCAAATGATGTTTGACTTAATGTTTTGACAGGCATACCCAGTGAATTTAATAGATAAATATATATATTGTGTTTTGCTTTGTTTTGTTAAAATGTTTTTCAGCAAATATATTTATTCACAGGTTTCTCTATTCCAATACTACAATGTTCAATATCTGTGAAGGAACTTTATTTTAGATTAAGAGCATTAATAAAACATGAGTCTATAGTGTCAACCTTGCAATATTTTTCATTTGTAAATCTGTTCTCATGTTGTGATGAATATACTGTTTCTTCTAACTGACATATAGTAGTATAAGTTGATTCTTTTTTTCTTAGTTGATACATTGTTTAGTCTCTCTCTCTCTCTCTCTCTCTCTCTCTCTCTCTCTCTCTCTCTCTCTGTGTTTTCCAATTATGGAAAATAAAGTGTATTAGTCACTTTCTGTTGCTGTGATAAAACACCATGACCAAGGAACTTATACAAGGAAGAGTTTATTTGAGCTTACGATTGACGATTGACGGTTCCAGGGAATTAGAATCCATTGTGGTGGGTGGCATGGTGGCTGGATCTGGAGCAGCAAGCACAGGGTAACATCTTGCAAAGAGCACAGGAAGCAGAGAGAGGGCTACTGGAGACCACGAGGCTGGTTAAACTCACTAAGCCTGTCCCCAGTGACATACTTCCTCTAGCATGGCCGCACCTTCTAAGACCTCCAAAAACAGTGCCACCAACTGGAGACAAATGTCTGAAAACTTAAAATCTATGGGGACAGTCATTATAACCACCACATTCCACTCTCTGGCCCCCATAGGCTCCTGACCATATAAAATACAAAATGTATTTAGTCCAACCTTAAAAGTCCCCATAGTCTTTACCAGTTTCAATGCCATTCAAAAGTCTACAGTCCAAAGTCTCTTCTGAGACTCAGGCCAATCTCCTAAACTGTAAGCTCCTATAAAATCAAAAGACAAATTACATACTCCCAACATTCAGTGGAACCGAATACACATTCCCATTCCAAAAGGGAGGAATAGAGGCATAGTAAGGAAATATTGGACCAAAACAAGACCGAAAACCAGCAGGGCAAAAACCAAGTCCAGTAGCTCCATGTGTGACTTCTGGGACTTTACTTCCAAAGGGCTTAGATGGTTCAGCTCTTCCAGCTTTGCTTGCAACACACATCTCTTTCTTAGGCTGGTACCACTCCCTGTATGCAGCTTTCCTTGGCAAATGTCTCACAGGTCTGGCATCTCGAATGTCTTCTTGGGGTCTCCTCTGCCAACCAGGCTTCACATTCACAGCTTCATGCAGTGGCCTATCAGGGCCTTCTTTATTCAGGGATGCCCCCGCTGCACTCTGCCTGGCCTCTGTGGCTCTCTGAAACCATGGAGGAAGTACTGATGACACTTTCACTCTTGCAACCACTAAAGCCAGCACCACCTGAATGAAATTGCTGAATCTGGCTGCAAGTTCTGGGTGGACTCTCTCCTACTTTAACCACATTTGCAATTTTCCTCTGCCCTGGACTTGTTGGAGGATTAGCTGGGTGTGGTCTTGCCCTGAAGGTACTGATTCTTTTGTTTACTTGTAAATCTCCAGACCTCTCCTTAATCACTTTAGTCTCCTTATGAAAGGGAGCCTCTCCTTCACAAGCCTTGGCCACACCTTTAATCTTCCTAGTGTACTTTTCATATCCAAACTGTACATTCTGCATTTCCTTCTGACCCATTTGCTCTTTTTCACTGTAGATCTGTATAATATTCACCATTAAAAGCCATGCCACCATTTCTACATTAGGCTGTTTTGAAATATCCTCCATGCTTTTCAACTTAGCTTCAGGCAAGCATTTGGGCTGTGGGCAAACTGCTGCCAGACTCTTTATCAAAATATCCCAGTTGCTGCCTAAGTCTTTATTTTCCTTTGGAACTACATTTTTTGCAGCTAAGCTCTGCTTACAGTAGTCAACAGCTTTTCTATCCCAAAGTTCCAAAGTCTTCCACATTTCTCCAAACATCCACATGGTCAGGTTCTTCACAGTCAACACCCCACTTCTGGTACCAAGCAACTGTATTAGTCACTTTTCTGTTGCTGTGATAAAACACCATGACCAAGGAACTTATAAAAGGAAGAGTTTATTTGAGTTTATGATTGACAATTCCAGGGAATTAGAGTCCATTGTGGCGGGAGACATGGCAGCTGGATCTGGAGCAGCAACCTGAGGGTCATATCTCGCAAAGAGCACAGGAAGCAGAGAGAGGGCAACTGGAGAGCACGAGGCTTGTTAAACTCACTAAGCCTGCCCCCAGTGACATACTTCCTCTAGCACGGCCACACCTCCTAAGACCTCCAAAAACAGTGCCACCAACTGGAGACAAATGTCTGAATACTTAAAGCCATGGGGGACACTCATTCACACCACCACATTATGCTATTCCAATTTCCTTTTCTCCATAATTGTTAATATAATTTATGGGATATTATTTATTTGAGTCACACAAAATCACACATTTTGATCTAAAATGATGCATTACATATTTCAATTCATTTCTTTTTTAATACTTTTACAACCTAAAGTATATAAATTATTTTTCTCCTTGTATGGTACTTGGTATGTGTGCACACACATATCTATGATGAGTTCTGGGGATAACTACTAATGTAACTAGTGATATTTCCTTTTTCTTTTCTGCTAACAAATATCATTGTCTGGTTTCAAACTTAAACTCCAGACAAATGGAGGTCAGGGAATTGTTTCTTCTGATAAACTTGTAATTGACATTTGTGTACTCTTTGGAAAAAATGGGTCAGATCAGTGAAATGTCATTTTTGTTGTTTCTCTGTTGCAGTTTATAAACTTAGAATTTAAGTGCCAAGAACCAAGCTGGCGTGATCATAAGGTCACCACCACCTTAGCATATGCCAAAGCCAGGATGATGTGTTTCAAAACACTTCAAGATCAGAGAAAAATAATATAAGAGTGAGTGCCAGTTTCATAGGTGAAATAATTAGATGAAATTACTTACTCACCTGACCGTGCTCTTTTATGCAGTGTTATACATCTGAGATCTTCCCAAAATTTGAAGCACCTGTTTAAATGCCACATATATGCCTTAATTCCAAGTTAAGGGCTATTAAGACTGGTTTTTACTAGAATCTATGGGTAAGACTGAGGATTTGGAAATAAAATACACATTGATATTACCCCTAACCCCAAACAAAAACAATATAGTATTATTATTTTGTATTCTACTGTTTGGTATTAATAATCTATATGTGTAAATATAGTTTGGGGAAATAATAATTAATTATCCAGCAAGTACTTGCAACTAAACCACTGATAATTTTGATGTTTTCTGCAACTACTACAAAGTCATTACAATACAGCTGTGGTGAAGGAGCTATGTTTTATAATTCAGCATCTCAGCTTAGATTTTATTTAACTAAAATATCTTATGATGCCATTAATAGTATGTTATATTTGCAAATCTCAGTGATCTAGTTAATTTATTCCTTAGGTAATTTTTTTTCCACTTCAGGTCAATGTGAGTCTTAAATATTGCCTGATTATCAAGTCATTGATTTTAGTAATGTTCTTAAAAGATGTATTTTGAAAGCAGAACAAGAACAGTGACCAGAAATAGCCAGGAGTTGAATGTCCACTGATTTGTAGAGTCTCCATGCAGGCAACACTCTCAGACTTTAGAGAGCATTCCCAATCTTTGCATTCATTTGGGGTCAATAACCTAGAATTCCTTTGTAAAAGGAAATGTAAGCTATTCTTATTTGGCAAACTTAGTTTGAAGGTTCATGAAACTTCTACATATGGTAAAGTGCTCTCTCTGTGGTAACAGAGGATTTTAGGGCCTATTGTATACACATATGGGAATTCCTGCACAGTGTTGAAAAGCCCAAGCCAGGTTGCAACATACTACAAAATAACACAGTTTAGCTCCTGAGAGGGCTTTGAGTGAACCTTACAGCTATAACTAATCTTACTGTTGCAATATTTCTTATTGTATAGTCCATAGTCAACAATTATCATAGTAAATTCTCTAAACTACAAAGAAGTCTACAACTTCTTGCATGTCTAATTAGTACTTCAAATATAAAAGTATATGAGCTAGATTTTAATGTGTAAAGTAAAGATTGTTTGGGTATCCAAAAGAGCAAAGACTTAACATGTAATATTTCTTCAGTATTATCTTTTAAAATATATTCTGCATTATTAAGTTACCCCTAATTATACATTTTAGAGGCAAAATAGACTGCCAACTGAAAACAATTATAATTACAGAATAGTCATGGTAATATGGTTTCTTCCCTTCTGACTTTGAAAGATGTGAAAATGTATGCTATGGAAGAAGAAATAAAGTAATTATAGTAATTTGTTACCTAATATCAATTTAATAAAATATGGAGAAGTATGATTGCATTAAAACCATGCATAGGAATTAGTTTGGTATAGGACCTTGTCTCTGGAAGTCTGGTAACAGTAAAATCAATGTCCCTGGAAGATTGTCACAAGCTCTGAACTCAGATTCTATTTCATAATGAGAATATGGACTTTGTCTCGACATGTCCATATGAATTTCAGGCATGTTAATGAATAAGAAACACAAAAGAATGAAATGCTTAATATGGTATGGCAAACATTGATGAGAAAGATGAAAAGCTACACTCTTACTTTAGGCTTTATCAGTTACTACATAACAGGGATGAATGATTGATCTAAAGTTCAGTGATCACAATGGAACTGTTTAATATATCCTCTGTTTGGCTAGAATGACCAAAGAGGAGCATAGGGTAAATGCCTAAAAAACTAGAAAATAATGTTTTCAAACAAAAGACCAATTACATTAATATAATTGTAGAACATATTTCTTATTGTATAAGTTACTTTTTGTTGCTGTGATGAAACACTGTGACCCAAAGTAACTTACAGAAGAGTTTATTTGGGTTTACAGTTACAGAGTGACAAAAGTCCACCATGGTAGGGAGACTAAGCAGAGAGCAGTAGACAGAGCCATAGAAAGCAAAAGGCTGAGAGCTCACATTCCCATTCTCTATCACAAACACATGAAGTAGAGAATGAACTGGCAGAGGGGCATACTATAAACATTCAAAACCCACTTCCAGTGACACATTTCCAGAGATCCATGACCATCCCTGACAACACCACCAACTGGAGACCACATATTCATACACTTGAGCCTATGGGAGATATTTCTCACTCAAAGCATCGGACTAACATTTAACCTTGAAATTTGGTGTAAATGTTATGAGTGTATTGGTATACTTTCAAACCATCTCTGTCCTCTCTAGAACCTGAACCTACTGACATTTGGGTGTAGGTAGAAAATCATTAGAAGTAAAGGTAAATTTAGAAGCAGTAAAAATGAATGTCCCCTTTTCATGGAGAGAACCAAAGCACCTGAATATTAATACCTAAACATAGCAACATATAGAGGAGAGAAAAGCACTATTTTTTGCTTTAGAATCACACATGAAAAATAAACATTCAAGAAGCAAACATTTGGGTGTCCTACTCTAGACTATTTCAAGTATATTACATTTAGTTAAGATCTGGTTCTGCCATTTGTTCCTGTGGCTTGATAGAAATTCTGCCTAAGCTGGTGTAAGAAGACAGCCTTGCCAGGCATGGTGGCGCACGCCTTTAATCCTAGCACTCAGGAGGCAGAGGCAGGTGGATCTCTGTGAGTTCAAGGCCAGCCTGGTCTTCAGAGTGAGTGCCAGCTGGGGCTATAGGGAGACCCTGTCTCAAAAAAAAAAAGACAGCTTTTTAGGAAACTCAAGTGAAACAGCAGGCGAAAATTCAATGTTAACTCAACTTTCTGCATCTCCCACACAAATATCTGAGAGAATCTCTTGGTAGCTATACATCTACATTTCAATAGCCATTGCTCAGTAAATACAGTAGTAGGCAAATCTTGGCTTTTATTTTCAAGTTAAAAATTGTAAAAGAGGGACTGGAGAGATGGCCTAGGGGTTAAGAGTGCTGACTGCTCTTGCAGAGGACAGGGGTTCGATCCCCACCACCCACATGGCAGCTGAGAACTGTCTGTAACTCCGGTTCCAGGAGAATCCTGCACCCTCGTCTGGCCTCTGCGGTATTGCATGACACGGATGCACAAACCTACATGCAAACAGTACAGTCAAACACATAAAAAAATAAAATTTAAAAACAATTGGAAAAGTTAGATTTCTGCATTTTGAAAATTGTTAACAACTGTGCTGGATAGCCTTAATGTCAACTTGACACACCTGGGTTGAGGGAGCCTCAGTTGGGGAATTGGCTCCATTGGACTGGCCTGTGGCCACATCTGTGGAGTTTTGTCTTGATTGTTGAGCAATGTGGGAGGGCCCAGCACACTATGTGTGGTGTCACCCTGGGGAGGTTGTTGTGTACCTTATAAGAGGGCAGGCTGGGCATGGGCCAGGGGAGCAAGCCAGTAAGTAGCATTCCTCCATGGCCTGTGCTTCAGCTCCTGCCTCCAGGTTCCTGCCCTGAGTTCCTGCCTTGGCCTCCCTGAGTGATGAACTGTGACCCAGGAGATGTGAGCGGAATAAACCCTTTCCTCTCTAAGTTGTTGTTGGTCAGAGTGTTTTGTCACAGAAATGGAAGACAAACTAGAGCAACAACACATAAAAATAAAATCATTCCAACAGAATTTGAATCCCTTAATTTATCAGGAAGCCAGAGTCCACATTGGAAGTGATATCATCTTTGTATGACTGAGTGATATAGAACTCATTTGAAGATTTAACAATTACCAATATTTGCTGTCCAAAGATATCATGCAAATCATTAGGACTATATTCATGAGAATCCCAGATTAGCTTTCCTCCCTCTCAGAAAAATGGGGTTTTTATCTTATCATGGTAATAAAATAAGCTGTAATTGTTTAAAAATAACCACAGTAAATTTTTGATGATATATCCTTTAAGCAATTGTGGAGTCTACACTTGATTACTTAGATTCTTGTGTGAAGGATGTACTCCCAAAATATATCAAATAAATAACTAAATCTTAATGCTCATCGTCTCTATGCTATCTTCTTTGGGAAAAGGGATCTTTTTGGATGTGGTTCAGTTAAGAATCTTGAATTGGGTTATTTTCATTCTTCCAAGTTTATACTATATCAAATAATCAATTGACAGCATACTTGCAAGTGCAAAGCAGAAGACTACTGGACATACAGGAGACAAAGAGTGTAGTGACTCAGCTACAGGCCAAGGAAATCCAAAAGCTACTAAATGTGGGTGGAGAAGGATGGATGGTTCTGTAGTACCCATGTTTCATGAGGAAGGTATTGCAGTGTTAGCATTTGGATTTGAGGCTTCAGGCTTTAAGAACCAAATAATAATGCATTTCTACTATTTGAGAATCCAAATTTGTGATTATTTACTATATAAGTTTTGGAAAATGAATGTACTCAGGAAAAATTCCAAGCCAAACATGATGAGACATTCCTGGAACCCCAACACATTTAAAGTGGACAAGAACAAGAAGAATTCTCCTTTTACCTTTTTTTGATGTTTGGAAGTGTCTGTATATGGTATGATACATGTATGTGTGTTTTCATGTGTGTGAGCACGTGTTTGTGCAGGACTGCATGCATGTGTGCAAACTAGAGAATGATTTCAGGAGTCTTCCTTTATCACTTTTGCTTTGAAGCAGGGACTCTCAGTTAAACATAGAGCTCCCTAGTATCATTAATTTAGACAGCCAACCCGTACCAGGGATCCCTTGTCTCTGATGTACTGGTGCTGGAATACAGGTGGCCACTGAATTTCAGGTAGATGCGTCTTGAACTTCAGGCTGCCATCATGGCCACCCTTCATTTGTACAGGTGCTGGGAAATCTGAACTCTGTTCCTCATGGTAGCACAATAAGCATTTTACCCACTGAGCCTATTGCCAAGACCTAAAATCAAGACTTCTAAACCAGGTTGATCTACACAGCAAGAGCGTATTCCAAATAAATCAAGGGCTGGGAAAGCAGTAAACTCTTAGAGATTTGCCTGGATGGGAAAAGCCCCAGGTGTTAATCCCCAGTACTGTAAAAAAAAATCCTTCCCAGAAAGCTTCCTCTGATTTCCTCTTTCCAAACCAAGTCAATGGCTCTATAAATTACTAATACATCCTTTGGCAACTAGACTAACTCTTTCTATGGAATGAACAGTTCAATTAATAAAATTAAGGAGAATGCCACATGGCTTTCTAAGGAATAGGTGATGATTTCTGGGTGTGCTCATCAGATAATTATCAGATTCTGATAATTATTAGATTTTAACTTTCAAGAAATTATTAAGGTCCATATATCAGGCTTGATTTTTCACACTGCTTAGGATCTTGTCAATGATTGCTTTAATTAAATATTGAGTACATACACTGAACACGTTTGGGATCATAATCAATATTTCTCAGATCAAAGGAATGAGAAAATTGACTGCAAACTAAGATGTCACAACGGGCATGATTATTGTGGGGTCAAGGGAGTTTTCCACATGCCTTTCATCTCTCTGTATGGAATTAACATAGAAACATTGACTGCACTTCTGGGAAATCATTTCAAGATCTATGAAATAATACACACCTAATTAATAAGGAAAAGATAGTTTATGCCTGTGGAATAAAGGGGCGGTAATACTTATGGTAGAATATAGTAAAGATAATGATACAGTCTGCTTCTGCAAAAATTTCATCACAAATGTAGCACCCACCTTCTCTAGATTAGGGGTTTCTCAGCTGCCGGGCACTTAACTGAATGTCCAGGTGTCATAGGACCCTCACTGCACTGTGTTGTAGGGATTGCAGCTCCACTACTGTTAAACATAAGACAATTCTTTGTTTCTAAAGCAGGAGTCTCTTCTGTTAGCATTCATGGAAATTATGGAAGACACAATTGAAATCTTGCAAAGATTTGCAAGGAATTAATAATATTCATTCCCTTCACTGTTTGTGCTAGCATGAAACAACAGTGGTGAACTTCACTGTACGCATATCACAGCTTTTTGACCGTGATATCAAATGCTTGATAATCAAAACCACACTCATTTTGATTTAGGCATTCTTTTACGGGAAACTGTTTTTTTTTTCCTAAAACATAAGCCACATCTTATAGTTTGGTCATTTTGATCCATATTATTCTTATTAAATTTAGTTCTAATTCATAAGTAAATATAACCTTTTGTGATACATTTGCTCTATCTACAGTGCTGTGTGCTATAGTTTTAAGATTTGTGTGTCCGGTGAAACCTCATGTGCTGATTTAGTGTTAATCCAATAGTGACAATAGATGGATCACTTAGGTAGGACTTTAGGTGGAGCCCTCATGGATGGAGTTTGAACCTTATAAAGACTGGGAAGAAAAATTGTGCTTTTACATTTTAATACACCATTGGAAAACAGGGCATCATCTTCTCTGGAGGACACAAAAATAAAATATCACCTTGGAAGCCACCAGGAAGCACCCTCATCAGATACAAACTCCATGTGTGATTTGATTTCTGACTTCCAGACTCCTTAGTATCAAAACAATATATTTTATGTTATTCATAAATTTTCATTATCCAGCCTGGTGGTTTGAATGAGGGTCATCCATAGGCTCTAAGTATTATAATACTTAATGCCCCATTCAAGATACTGTTTTGGTGAAAGTCATGGAACTTTCAGGAGGTGTGGCTGTGCTGTAGGAAACACATCATGGGAGATGGGCTTTAAGAGTTCATAAGCATCTTTCCTGCTGCCAGGTTCTCTTTCTGCTTCCTGTGCCTGTTTGAAGATGTGAGCTCAAAACATGCTACTCTTGCTACCTCTGCTGCCATGACTCCCTACCATGATGGACTTTTGCCCATCCAAAACTGTAAATCAAATAAACTCTTCTTTCTATAAGTAGGTCAAAGTATTTTAACATACAGAAAAGCAACTAATGTACATTGTGTTAAATATTTTGTTATGGGATTATGACTGCAGTAAAACACAACTCAGTAAGACTTCTAACAGGAATTAGAGCAAGGAGGCTGCTGTTGTGTTTCAAATGTAAAAAGTCTCCAACAGGCTTGTACATTTGACCACTTGGTCCCCAGATGCTTGTACAATTTAACAAGACTGTGGAACCTTATTAATGTGGAGACTTGTTGGAGAAAGAATGTCATTGAAGGATGAGCTTGGCCAGCTCCTGTTCACTCTCAGCTTCCAGATTATGGAAGAAATAAAACAACCACATCTTATTCCTGGGCCATATCTTCTTCACCATAACAGACTGCAGTTTCTCAAACTATAAACTGAAATAAACCCTCCATTCTATAAGTAGCCTTTTTGGTCATGTTTTTTTGTAACATAAAAAATAGGCAAAATAAGAATCTGACCAGAAATTAGACACAAGATTCCACCAATGTGATTATATATATATATATATATATATATATATAGATATAATATATTCATTCTGGAGGTCATGTTCCTACAAGAGATGCTTGTACAAGTGTAAATTTTAAATGGTTGGCATCATTTAGGGTATTAGCAGAAATCTTTCTTTGCAAAAGTGAGGTGATGTGAGCTGAAGGATTTTCCTCATTTCTAGGGAACATGCAAATTCCTTGATTTAGTTCTTCTTTCTCTGTATAGAAGCTCAGTAATGGTGATTGAATTTTTTTTCATGTCACAACTTTATTGTTTTCCTTTTGTCACTTTTCTCTTTGACTGGTTAGCATAGCTTCTTCCTTTTGAGGAAATACATATCTGGAAAAAATCAAAGCAGTCCCAAATATCTTGCTGCTTTGTTTTCTTAATCAAAACTTAAGTTGCAGCTCAATTCCCATATATGGTAATGTCAGGAGGTGGATCCAAACATGAAGTATTTGGACTGTGGAGATGTAGAACTCTCTTAAAAAGATTCATGCTTTTCTCCTGGAGTTGAGTTCCCTCATGGGACTAGAGTAGTCACCAGCTGTAGGAACTGATTTTTTTGAAACATGAGCTTCATTTACTGGGCCTCTTTTACTATCTTTCTGATTATATAATCTTCCCTTATAAACACTCTCTTAGACCATCAGCTTTCCAAAATGAGGGTTTCATGGAGTGCCCAAAAATATCATTGTACTCTCATACTTTCAGAATTGATAAACAAAATAAATATCTTCAATCATTCTTATATAACAACAAAGAACAAGCTATCACCTTCTGCATCTCAAACTCCAGTCACATTTGCAAACTATTCAATTGTGTTTTTTTTGCTATCCAAGATATTCATAGGTCATAGAGATTAAGACATTATTTTATGTCATGAGAGCATGTTATTCTGTCTGTGATAGCATTCCTTAGTAAGTTGTTGTACGCTCCCCATGGAAAAATGTTAGGTTTGTTGTAAAAATAGTGAAATTAATAAAATACATTAAATATACTCTTACATTAAGAACCATTTTGTCCTTATTTGTTACAATTAGCATTCCTAATATTTGAGAAAAATGCCATAATTGAGAAATAGTTTTCCATATTATTTTATCCCATTATGGTATGTATAATCATTATTGGAATTCTACTCAGGTCATAAACTTTACTAAAACACTTAACTGAACTTAAGAGTAAAAATATTTATAAGTTTAATTTATTAGATTCACAAGTATTAAGTACTTGAGAAGATTTATTGCAGTACTTAATGAGAAATCCAAAGATATTAAATATGTAAATGCAGCATAAAATTTTAGTGAATTTAAGTTTGCATATTATAACTAATATTAATCAAAACCACTTAAAGTAATTACTAAAATGTGCTAGTTTTGTAAATAGAAGAGTAATACACATAATGGTTAAAGAAACACTTAAGGAAAATGTAGTTTTAAGTTTAGTAATTTGAATTAATAGAACAAATTTTAATTTTAAATAAAAAATACCTAATCAGTATATATTTTCTGTGCATATAATGTATAGATATATACATATGCTCTTTTTTTTTAATTTTTTTTTTATTTATTTCTGTTTGTGTACGAATGTACTGTCTGCATGCAAGTCTCTGCACCCGTGTCGTGCAATGCCGCAGAGGTCAGAAGTGGGTGTCGGACTCCCCCGGAGCTGGAGTTCTCCTGGAACTGGAGTTTCAGACGGTTCTCAGCCGCCATGTGGGTGCTGGGGATTGAACCCAGGTCCTCTGCAAGAGCGGTCGGTGCTCTTAACCGCTAGGCCATCTCTCCAGCCCATATACATATGCTCTTAACAATATAATACAAACATCATGTTTTATTACATTTATTTTGTTTCTGTGAGGGGATGTTCAAGTGCCACAGCATTCATGTAGACATCGGAGGACAGCTTATGGGAGTCAGTTCTTTCCTTTGTCATATGGATCCCTGGGAACAAACTCAAGTCATCCGGCTTGATAGCAAGTGCCTTTACCCACTAATCTCTCTGGTCAACCCCCAAATTTCTTGTTCTAGATGGTTTCCAATAAACATGTGCAACCAGACATAAGATTGCAAAGAGGAAAATCAAGGTCAAACAATAGTGAATCAATTGGTGGTACATGCAATTTTTCTTGGGTATTTCAAACCAACCATAAAGCTTGCATAAAGGCAGGAAAATGTGAGAACATAGAGTGTTACTTATTTTAAGCTGTTAGGAGCTCAGGTTGATTGGTTGGATAACATTGTTAGAAACTGAGAAAAAGAAAAAATACTCTCACCAATGTCTAGAGTTGATGACTAGTGAGCCCCTGAGATTCTCCTGTCCTTACTTCTCTGACATTGGAATTCCAACTGTGTGCCACCACGTTTAGCTCCTACAATGTAATGCATTTGATAATAATAGAAGTTTATATTTACTTTCTATGTCAATTTATGAATTCAACTTGGCTACATCTTACTATTTCATTTATTTTTCATGGAAATAATTGTTATATCATTCCCTATTTGTTTACTCAATAGACCATCAACTTACAACAGCAATAACACACAAAACTACATAATTTTGGAAATTAATATGACATACTTTTGAATTTTTAAAGGCTCAAATTCACCAGACAGGAGCAGAAATATTGTTTTAAAGGAAGAAAATGGAGTAAGGGTAAGATTATTATTTATCATGACATATAGCAGGAAGGAAAAAGACTATAGAATTCAGCAGGGGATTAAGAGTCTGTTAAAGGAAAAGGAGTTCCAAAATCAACCAAGAATCAGAAAACGTACCATTGTAGATTAGAGCAAAACAAATGAACTAACATCATATGTTTCTTACATTATCATCTGTGGTGGTTTGAATGAGAATTCCCCCATAGGCTTCATGTATTCAGACATTTTGTCCTCAGCTGGTGGAGGTGTTTTGGGAGATCTCAGAATGTGGGGCCATACTGGAGGAAGTATATCACTGGAGGCCGGCTTGGAAAGTTCAAAACACCTTGCCAGTCTCCAGTTTCTCTCTCTCTCTCTTCTTCCTGTGCCTGTTTGAAGATGTGAACCTCAGCTTTCTGCACCAGCTCCTGCCACCATGCTTCCCTGCCACAATGGACTCTAATTCTCTCTAGAACTGTCAATTATAAGCTCAAATAAACTCTGCCTTTTATAATTTCACTTGGCGGTGGTGGGATTATCATAGCAACAGAAAAGTGACTAATACATCATTTTAATTCTACTTCATTTTTCTGTGAAAAGTATTCTAAATAGTTGCCCTAGTGTCATTAATGGAGTGAGATCCATCGACAAATGAAATTTAAACAGCCATATCACTAGAATCATACTAAGTAACTCTGAAGAACTACTGAGGTTAACAATATGTATTGTTATAACGTAAACTTCTGAAGACTATTGCTACATTTCCAGATCCTCACAGGTTATTAAAATCACTTTACTTCAACATTCAGAAATAGGAGCCTGGGAATGTAGCTCAGGTAGTTGAGTCTTGCACAGAATGTGCGAATGGGTTCAAGCACTATCACCTCATAATCCAGGCAGGGTGATGCATATAGTAATTATAACACTTGGGAATGGAAACAGCTGGAAAACTCAAGACCATCCTGGTCTACATGGTGAGTTCAGGGCCAGCCAGAAGTAAGTGAGAAACTGTCTAAAATGTAAAAGAGAGAATGAAAAGAGAGACAGAACAGATGTAAAATCCATACATTTGACAGTTACTAATGCAATGAAAATAAATCCTTTTCTTTTTGTCTTTTCAAGACAGTGTCTCCCTGTAATACCAGCTGTCCTGGAACTCACTATGTAGACCAGGCTGGCCTTGAACTCACAGAGATCTGCTCACCTCTGCCTAGGAGTAAAGGCATGTGCCATGACATTAATTGAAAATAAATCCATTTTTAGAAGTGAATATGGAGATTGAAATTCTCCATATCATCTCTTCTCTTTATACCTTGATTAAATTCACATGTCTAAAACTTCATGCAGAATTTTCTACAGGATACCTACCATTATCAAATTCCTAGGAATTCAGTTAAGAGTAAAAAACCTCCATGTCTCCTTTAAGACAGTAAGGTGGTAGGTGTGGAATGAAAGATGCACACCAGCAGACCTGGCCCCACAGGAGTCAGTGGACAAATCAAATCTCTAATTTGCTTGTTCATTTTCAGTATATATTATGATAAATCTTAAATCTATTGTGGGTTAATCTTACAGAGTTGCATTTCTCATTCATCTGATGTGAAATCATAACATTACTATAATAAAACAATCATCACATTAGAGTATAAATAACAAAAGTGAGATGATTGATTAAAAAGGAGAGGAGGAAACATAGAGTAATGAACAAGGATCAAGCATAAATTACTTCACACTGGTTGATATATTTTTTTTTAATTTAGCCAGTGTATTACCTCATTAGCAAGGTCTTTTTCTGTTCTAACATTTCTACCATTCCTCCCTTTTTTCCTCCCTCCATTCTATATTTCCTTCCATCTTTTGTTTTACTTCTCTCTTGAAGTAAATTACAAATCATCATCTTGTATAGATGTCTCATGCTGCTGTCAAATCATCATTTTCTCATGGTTTATAGTGTAGTAAAAGGACAGAGGACTGTTCAAGTTTATTGTGCCCATTAGAGATTACAAGGTTATTTATCTAGAAATTCCATCTTCTATGTACCTAGCAGATTTTCTTCCCTAGCTGCAATTTCATGTAAAACAATTTAAAAACATCAGATATATAGCTCATTTCAAACATGACCTTGCAAATAGAGTACTGCTGATTATTTAAAGCGAAATTTGTATTCAGAAATCATCCTCTACTGTATATTGGTATGTTGCAGTCAGTACAGTAATGCAGAATATTTGTGAACAGAGTATTTCCTATAAGTGATTGGAATATTTCTTACTATGACTTTTGTTTATTTTAAGTGTATGCACGGTTCTGGATACAGAATAGTTACACCACAATATTTTGAATGTCTTCTATTATTCAGAACAAGGAAAGAATTTTACTTTGTTATAATGCCACACAGATAACTTTTACACACTCCCACAGAGCGTTGATCTTCAATTAAATGTCATGGAGGCACTTGACTGGGAATACTGCAGACTGCCAAGCTACCCCCACTCCCAGAACTTGCAGCTGGCTTTGCCATAAGAGATGCAAACCATCCAATCTCACAAACTTAAAAAAAATGGGTTTCTATCAGAGATTGCCCTCTATTTTCTTTCCAAATAATAGCATTTCTCAGCCTCCATTCCTTATATTCTGGGCATAATTTATATGCAAATAGCCTTATTATAAACCTCAATTCCCCCTCAGATGAAGCTTACAGAAGATTTTAAATGTCCCTTTGGCTTGCTGACAACAAACATATTTAGAAAAGAAAGGCCAGAACTCACAAAAGCTTCCTTACAAAAGCTGAACTGATTTTCAAGGCCTCAGAACTAATCAGACAGAATTAACAAGGAGGGAGGAGGATGAGAAACCACTGTGTAAAGTATTAGGCATATCATAGTGGTTAGGCTTCCTCTCTTGGCCTAACAGCCTCCATCAGCTAATTAGGAAACCTTTACTCAAACTAGTGTTAATTTGTTACTTAATGCTCATGGGAAATTTTCACAGCCAGGAGTCACATGTGTTAGAATCCTTAGAGATACTTAGTTTGAAACAAAAGGAAGGTAGAAAGTATGAGATGATGAAGGGAAGGTTTCTACTCTGCTGCGGTATGGAAACTTACAGGCATCGATCTTTAGAATAAGTCATTTTGTGCATAATACATCAAATGTTAATCATTTGACATGTAATGTGAGTTACATGGCTGATTCAACTCATCTTCTAAGCTAAGCATGAATCCTAATTATATCGAAAATACCTAAGTATCACTGATTGCTTAGGCCTGATTGACAGGGACAGCATTTACTGTCAGATTCCATCTAAGCTTGACTCTATTGTGCCTTACAGCTTTCATGTATTGGGTAGTGTGAGTGTTAGACTTCATCTCTTGGGATGGGATTTTTCAAATACTGCTGATGAAGTTTGCTATTTCATACCTTACTTCTGTTTTGGAAAGGTAACTACAGCAGCATTAGCTCAGGAAAAGTCAATGGCTGACTTGGGAAAATGATCTTTAATCATTGCACCAAGCATAATTTTAAGTCAGTAGTAACCTTGTGTACTACTTATTACCTTTATTTCCAAGGGAAATAAAAACCCACAAAAAAATCCATGTAAGCAGAAAACCTGCATAGTAAAAATTTTAAAAATTAAACTATAGTAAGTTCAAATTTATATAAATTTTGCAAATTTGTTTTAATTCCTTTGGGTGACCTGAGAGATGGTTCAGTGGTTAAGAGAACTTGCTGCTCTTCAAGAGTTCCATTCTCAGCACTCATGCCGGGCAGCTCACAACTTTCTGCAACCCCAGGTCCAGGGAATCAGATATCTCTCTCTGGCTTACTCCCTCAGCACCTATACACATGGACACATGCGCATAAATGAAAATAGGTATAATAAGATATTTTGATAAAACTAACTTGAAATTTTACTTTTATTCTTTAAAACTTTGAAAACAAGGTTTCGGAAGACTCCACAGATGTGGCCACAGGCCAGTCCAATGGAGCCAATTCCCCATTTGAGGCTCCCTCAACCCAGGTGTGTCAAGTTGACACTAAAGCTATCCAGCACAACATCTGTATATATTTGTGTAGAGTATTCCCTCTGTGTGTCTTTCTCTTTTCTCTAGAACCATTCCTGTATGTGAAGAGAAATGCAGGTATTCTAACCAAGTCCAAATATGCTAAGGAAATATTTAGTGTGTGCTTCATTATTTTTCTGTTCTCATTGTTGTGATCAAGTACCTGACAAGAAGCAGTTTAATAAAAAATGGATAATAATCCAATATTTGTTGTTATTGATTTAAAACATATTTAAGGAAACTTGTTAAAAAATAAAAATAATTATTGAAGGGTTTAAAAAAGAAGCAGTTTAAAAGAAGAGTTTATTATGGCTGACAATTCAAGAGAATATTTCATCATGACAGTGAAGCCATGGCCTAGAGCAGAAGTCCAGCCTGTCAAGGTGTCCACACTTAGGAAGCAGAGAGTGAACAAGAGGTGGGATCAGTGTAGAAAACCTCTAGATGTACCCCCAGTGACCTACTTCCTTCTCCATGAATCCACATCCTAATTGTGCCACAACCTTCATAAACAGCACTACCATAACATGAGGACCAAGTATTAAAACATGTGAGCTTATGGGGGCCAATTCAGACTCAAAACACAACAGAGCAGGTTGTTTTACTGTCCTCAAGAAGAAAATCAACTAGAAGATAATCAGATAAGCAACTTCATCAGGCACTGTATTGTTGAAAAGCATAGGTTTCATTCTGCAGCCTGAAATCCATCGTGGACAAAGGAATTATTGTTATTGGTCCCATTCTCAGCATGTTTCACATAAGCTGGAGTCTTCTTGGGCAATTTGTGTGTGTGTGTGTGTGTGTGTGTGTGTGTGTAAGAAAAGCTAATATCAACATGTATCAAAATGCTGAGAAAATCTTAAGAATGTTTTTTCCTTAAATGTTCTCCATTTTGACATACATTTCACAGATATTTAAGAATAGAGTTCTGGCTTCATAGAAGGAACTTGGGAGATTTCCCTCTGCTTGAATCCATCTGAATAGTTTGAGTAATAAGTCCTTTTTAAATGTTTTATAGACTTCTGCTGTGAAACCATCTGGGCATGGCTTTTTTTTAGTTGGGAGGTCTCATTATATTTTCAATTTCTTCATATATTATGGATCTATTTAAGCTGTCACTCTCTTCTTGGTTTAGCTTTGGTGATGCCCCAGATTACAGATATTCATCCATTTCTCTTAGGTTTTCAAATTTAGTAGAGTATATGTTTTTGAAGTATTCCCACATGATTGTCTGGATATTTTCATTGTCTGTTGTGATATTTCCCTTTTCATCATGAATTTTATTGATTTGGAGTTGCTCTTTCTTTCTTTTGGTTAACTGGGCTAGAGGTCTGTCTATCTTGTTTATTCTCTCAAAGAACAAACTTTTGGATTCATTGATTTTTTGTATTGTTTTCTTTGTTTCTATTTCATTGATTTCTGCTCTAATTTTTGTTATTTCTTCCTGTCTGTTGTGTTTAGGGTTCATTTGTTGTTATCTTTCAAGTGTTTATAGCTGCAGTGTTAGATCGTTCACTTGTGCCTCTCTCTCTCTCTCTCTCTCTCTCTTTTTTTTTAATGTAGGCACCCAGGCCTATGAATTTCCATCTTAGGACTGCTCTTAAAGTGTCCCAAAACCAAAAACACAGGTTTTGCTGTGTTGTATTGTCATTGTCATTTTGTTCCAGGAATGCTTTTACTTATTTATTTCCCCATTCATTGTTCAGGAGTGTGTTGTTTAGTCTCCATGTGTTCCTGTAGGTGCAGGGCTCCTAGCTTTATGAAAGGAGATTACATAGAGATTTTCATAATGTGTGACCCAGAGACCATCAAAATACATATGTACAATAAGTTTGGTTGGGAAAAAAATTTGCATCTTCAGTTTTATTAACATTCAACTAAAGTTTAGTATTTCTTTCCATTCTAAACATAAGCAACAAATAAAGTGCTATTAGATGGTCCTTTGACTTATCATAAACAGAAAAATACAAATCTTTTCTTGTCACATCAATGTCACAAATATCCCATTAGATCATCTGTCTTTATCACTAGTTCAAAACTATACAGTGATTGCCACAAGATGTTGTGATTTAATGCACAAATTAAAAATGTTTTGTTAAATGTATTTCAAAATAGTTGATTTTAAATAATCCTCTGCATTGTATATATTCAAACTATTCTGAAAAGAGACCCATGTCATTAACAAAAGTTGAGAACTCTTGAAAAAAAAATAGAGCTCATTTGCTGCCATTATAAGATTTAGGAAGCAGAGACTTGAGAGTTAGTATAATATATATTCTAAATTCAATAGCTAATATTGCATTGTATTCTTTATTTAATTTTATGAGTGTATTTCATACAACATTTCTTAATAAAATTTAGAGTCATTCCCCCATCCATGCCCACCCCTCATGTCCCCCCACCCTCCCTGCCAGAGCTCATGGATACTCTCATGCACGTTAATTCCTGTCTTGCATCTTTTTCTCAGTCTTTTCTTTTAATTTTTTTTTATTTATTTCTGTATGTG
>VZQC01012691.1:0-19067 GCA_009823505.1 Rhizomys pruinosus | reverse complement strand
GGTTCTCAGCTGCCATGTAAGTGCTGGGGATCGAACCTGGGTCCTCTGCAAGAGCGGTTGGTGCTCTTAACCGCTAGGCCATCTCTCCAGCCCTGAAAATGTAAATTATTTTAAGAAGATCAACATGAAGTCAGTTTCTTGATTAGCAACGATACTGACATTTCTAAGATTTCAGGTTTTCCAGCATCTCAACATCTCATTATGGACAAAAATGAGATCTTGGTTGACTGATCAAAAAGTAATTCTGGTACATATGTGATGTTTATATAGGCATATTTTGGACCAATACAAATGGAAGGGAACAACAACAACATAAGGACTGGGTCAAAGAACTGATTGATATAGTTAAATTCTGCCCCAAACAATAAACCTCTGCAAAGAAAAACTTTAAAAAGACTGAGAGAAAGATACAGGACATGTATGGCAGAATGTATGAGCTGGGGTGGGGGCAGGGAAAGGGGAATGTGTCTAAATTGAATGGAAAAATTATGGATGAAATACACAAAACAATAAAACTATTATTAAAAATTTTTTTTAAAGTGAGATTCTTTAGAAAACTGATTTCTAGGTAAGAAACGTCTTTCTTGATATCTAGAATAGGGTGTTAGCACTAAAAATGGAATAAGAACAGATGAACTATCAAAACTTGTGTTTCTCCAGTCATGGTGATGCATACCTTTAATCCTAGTACTCAGGAAACAGAGGGAGGCAGATCTTTGTGAGTTCAAGGCCAACTTGGTCTACACCTTGAGTTCCAGGCCAGCTGGGGCTACAGGGAGACCCTGTCTCAAAAACAAACAAAAAACAAAAAATGTCTTTAGAACTTTTTTTTAAGAAACCACAAAATGAATTGAAAATTGGGATAACAGTAAATACATTCTGGCTCAGTGGGTAAAAGCACTTGCTGCCAAGCCTAATGACATGAGTTGGATCCCCAGGTCCCATCTGATGAAAGAGAGCACTAGCTCCTGCAAGGTTCCTCTACTCTCCACCAGCATTATTAAGTAATTCATAATTAAATAATTAAATAAATAAGTGTAATAAATCAAAATTTAAAAGATAAGTAGAAATGATCTTTGCAGAAGACTGCTCTTATGAAAGGGAATGTTCACTTTTAAATTTTAATAAATCAAAATTTAATAAATAAAATTTAATAAACAGTGAACATTCCCATTTCATAAGAGCAGTCTTCTGCAAAAATGATTTCTACTGCTTTTAGCTACTGATTCTTTAAATACATATACTATTATTAAAAAATATATAGTGAACAGCTGGGCATGGTGGCACACACCTTTAATACTAGCACTTGGGAGGCAGAGGCAGGCAGATCTTTGTGAGTTCAAGGCCAGCCTGGTCTACAGAGTGAGTTNTATATATATATCGCATTCAAAAGGGAAAATGTCTTGAGGAAAGAGTGGGAGAAGTATACACTAAGTATACACTAACACTAAGTATACACCAAGTAAGTATACACTAACACTAAGTATACACTAACACTAAGTATACACCAAGTAAGTATACACTAACACTAAGTATACACTAACACTAAGTATACACCGAGTATACACTAAGTATACACCAAGTATATACTAACACTAGGTATACACTAAGCAAAAGGCCAATGATTCATTTAAAAATTCTCATATTATAACTGTAACCTCATGTCCTTCTTTATATATTTATTTTCTTTTTTTTTAAAGGTTTATTTATTTTTTTATTATTATTTATTTCTGTATGTGTATGAATGTACTGTCTGCATGCAAGTTTGTGCACCCGTGTCGTGCAATGCCGCGGAGGTCAGAAGAGGGTCTCGGATTCCCCTGGAGCTGGAGTTCTCCTGGAACCAGAGTTTCAGACGGTTCTCGGCCGCCATGTGGGCGCTGGGGATCGAACCCGGGTCCTCTGCAAGAGCGGTCGGCGCTCTTAACCGCTAGGCCATCTCTCCAGCCCCTATATTTATTTTCTTAAAACAAGATATGAAACTCGAGACCAAAAGAGAAATTTAAGGATTTTTCATTCCTAGGTTGTTGAATCCAGGTAACTGGCAGGGGAGAAGACTAGCCAATGAAAATAAGGATGTGATATTTAACTAACATAATTTCAGTAAGGAATAGTAATGATCACCTGGTTGTACATTAGAATTCCCTGGGGAGCTTTTAAAAACCAGATACCTAAGTTCCCCTGAGTGATTCTGATGTAATTAGGCTGAGGTGGACCCAGGCATGGGTATTTCTTTAAAGCTATGGGCATTTCTTTAAAACTCCTTGGAGGATTTTAATGAGCAGTCAGGAGTGAGAGCCTCGAGTTAGCAGTATAGCTGAGGATGGCACGTCAATAAACCTATTTTACTAATGGCACATTAACAGAGACAATCGGTGGAGTCTACTACCAAGAAATATAGTGAGTGGTTAAACAGGAGTATTTTACACAAGAAAATAAAATATCATTTTTTTGTGTGATTGATTTTAAGCTTGGAAAAATGCTATTCTTATTAAGAAAACATTTAAATACACAGCACACATTTTTAAATAATTTTATTTCTGTTATGAACAATGAGAAGAGATTAATTAAGAGCAAATGGTTGACTGACAGAAAAATCTGAAAAGGAAGAATTGGGTACCAATCTTCTCTTTACAGAGGAGACAAATGCAGGAATGGGATATGGATCAAACTGGAAAAGCAGTCCAAGGAAATGAAGGATTCCATCATTTCTTCAAGAAAAACAAAATCGTATGTATTTGTGTGTGTGTGCGATTATCAGATACACTGGTAACAGACTTGAGGATATCACACCACTGATGTTAAATGTTTTGTAGTTTGCACTTTCAAGGACTTAACTCTTGACTGAGCCACAGTATTTTCAGAGTAGAACCCAAGGCTAAGTAACTGCTCTGTGGAAATGAGAGACTGGAAACACAAATCTCTTATTACTAGCATGATGCCTGTTCCTGGTGTGCGGGAGGGTCGTTGAAAGCCACAGTAGTTCTACTGTTTGGCCTGAAGTATTCAATTCATTGAGGATCACATTAGAATAGGAACCAAGATTTTTCACTGTTAGGTTTTCATTTTGCCTCATTTGTACAATCTATGCATCTGAACTCCACTGAAAACTGCATGTAAAACAGTTTATAAATAGCCACCTCCAGAGAGCTGGGGCAGTTACAACTATCCAGAGAAGGAATGTGAGCTGTGCCACCATAACTCATTGAGAAAAGGCTTGAGTGGAGCATATCTTACACAGATGGATTTCTGGTGGGCGTGTGCATCTCAGGAATGGAGAGAAAGCGAGATACTGAACATCTGAAAAAGAAGCAAGAACTGCAAAAATCGCAAGGCTGTGAGTGGTGTGGTCGGTGGGAAATGAGTCGTCAGGGCCTAAAAGGAGCAGAACAAAAGAGACCCTTAGTTCAGGAGACTCTGGAGGAGGATGGAAGGAGAGCAAGAACTACATGTCCCAGCAGCCCCCGAGACCGGGGCTCGCACGGCGTGCAGCGCAACGCCTGCTGGGATGCGGCTGCATGGGCCAAGATGTCGCAGACCAAGAAAAGAAGGCTTGTGTCGGGGGGCGGCGGCGCCGGAGGGGAGGGATCTGAGGAGGAAGATGTCTGGGAGCAGGAAGCGACCCCGCAGCGACCCCGCAGGACCAAGCGCGAGCGAGACCAGCTGTACTACGAGTGCTACTCGGACGTGTCGGTCCACGAGGAGATGATCGCCGACCGCGTCCGAACGGACGCCTATCGCCTGGGCATCCTGCGGAACTGGGCAGCTCTGCGAGGCAAGACGGTGCTGGACGTGGGCGCGGGCACGGGCATTCTGAGCATCTTCTGCGCCCAGGCCGGCGCCCGGCGCGTGTACGCCGTGGAAGCCAGCGCCATCTGGCAACAGGCCCGGGAGGTGGTGCGGCTCAACGGGCTGGAGGACCGCGTGCACGTCCTTCCCGGCCCGGTGGAGACAGTGGAGCTGCCGGAACAGGTGGACGCCATCGTGAGCGAGTGGATGGGCTACGGACTTCTGCACGAATCGATGCTGAGTTCGGTGCTGCACGCGCGGACCAAGTGGCTGAAAGAGGGCGGTCTGCTCCTGCCGGCTTCCGCCGAGCTCTTCGTAGCCCCGATCAGCGACCAGATGCTCGAATGGCGCCTGGGTTTCTGGAGCCAGGTGAAGCAGCACTATGGCGTGGACATGAGCTGCCTGGAAAGCTTCGCCACGCGGTGCCTCATGGGCCACTCGGAAATCGTGGTGCAAGGTCTGTCAGGCGAGGATGTGCTTGCCCGGCCCCAGCGCTTTGCACAGCTCGAGCTGGCCCGCGCCGGCCTGGAGCTGGAGCTGGAGGCTGGGGTGGGCGGGCGCTTCCGCTGCAGCTGCTACGGCTCTGCGCCTCTGCACGGCTTTGCCATCTGGTTCCAGGTGACCTTCCCTGGAGGGGACTCGGAGAAACCCCTGGTGCTGTCCACCTCGCCTTTCCATCCGGCCACGCACTGGAAGCAGGCGCTGCTCTACCTGAATGAGCCGGTGCCGGTGGAACAGGACACGGAGGTTTCGGGAGAGATCACGCTGCTGCCCTCCCGGGACAACCCCCGGCGTCTGCGTGTGCTGCTGCGCTATAAAGTGGGGGACCAGGAGGAAAAGACCAAAGACTTTGCCATGGAGGACTGAGCGTTGCCTTTTCTCCCATCCACCTCCCAAGGCAGCCTGGCCTGCGTGGGAGAGGCTAGGGAGGTCAGAAGAGAAAGGGAGATTCCTTGTGCAAGTAGGGGCTATAGCTGTCTCTTTCGCCTAGTGGTTCCTGGAAGGAAAGTGAGCAGAGGTGCTTCTGGCATTGTTACTTAAAAAGTGATCCTCTGCGACCGAGGACTGATGCCGTGTGCTTATTAATGGGCTTTTAAGCCTGGAAGGCATGTAGTATCAAGCACTTGTATTTCTGTTCCTTTTCTTTCACTGGGGGAGTGGGTGAAGATGTGAATTTATAATTGGTCCCTGTGGTAACCTGACACCTCACCCCTTATCTAAATCTAAAACTGTGAGAAAGATAAAAGGTTCAGCTAGAATCCAGATATTTCCAATATGTCTTTACAGAGCTGTGCTTTAATCAGTCTCTGAGTTCTCTCCATTCCTAGATGCCTGTATGCCTGTTTGTTTTCTAAGTAAAGTTCACTGTTTGTGAGCGATTGGAACAGGTGAGATAGTTTGAATAGCCCTCTTCCCATTACCTTTAATCCAGGGGATGCTACTTGAACACTAGTCCACTAAGTGAAACGGACATTTTGTAATTGTTCAACCTACCTAGGCAATTCTGAAGGTAACTGGAGAAAAAGTCTGGAAGTGAAATCGTGTGGAATTTGAAAACAATTGTTTTTACTTTTAAGACTGAGCCAAAATATTTTTCATTTATGTTCTACAATAAATATTTGTGTAATTCTTGTGAAGCAGTTTGACAGACTCATTCCTGAATCTCACTAAGGGCTTATTCTTTGCCATGTGCTTTATTTGTTTAAACTCATTTGGAAGGACCATGACTCGTCCTACTTAGGTCTAGTAAAAGTTCCTTTCTCAGTTCTTTTTAGCTCAGCTAAATGTGAATGTGGTGAGTTTGGGGAAATCGCCTGTAACAAAGATTAAGTCATGTTATCACATTTATTTTTGTGATGTTTCTTCTCTCATTTCTATGGCAAATAAAACATTGGCATTCTCACTGATTTTATAGTTGAAGTTTTAAGAAGTTTCATGTACCATCTGTGAGTTATATAGTACAGATTCCTTTCTGATGGTCAGTTCTTAAAATGTTAACCCCATCAGCACAACTTCAGGGTTATTCAAATTATAGTTAACACCTAGTTTTGAATACACCTAGCCCTTTTCAGACTTAATAGAGAAATGTGAAAGAACTGGTATTCTTAAGTACTCACATTTTATTTTTTGTAAACTTGCTGCTGGTTTTGGCTTTTCTGTTCATTGTATCTTAAATTAAGGTTTTATAAGTAGTTTGCTGAAACTCAGTTTTGTTTAACATTTAGCTATTTTGAAGGGAAACAGACACGTAACATCATCAGTCTTACAAAATCCGCAAGTAGTACAATTAAAACTCACCATTTTGATGTGACAATACTTAATATCTTATAGACATACTTGGTTTGGAAGTTTAAAAGTACCTCCTTTGAGCCGGGCGTGGTGGCGCACGCCTTTAATCCTAGCACTTGGGAGGCAGAGGCAGGCTGATCAGGACAGCTGGGGCTACCTGTCAGGGAGACCCTACCTCGAAAAGACAAAAAAAAAAAAGTAGCTCCTTTGGGGCCATCTATGTTTTAATCAAACTTAACTTAGCAGAAGAGTAGATTTCTGATGATTTTTGGCTCCTTAACCTTGCTATAGCAGTCTGTTTAGTAAAGGAAACTGGTCAGTGGAGGTCCACATTTTTGCCCATTTTGTAAGTATGTAAGCACTGAAAAGTTCTTACAACAGTGCCAAAAGGACACAAAGGAAGGTCTGGTTAAAGCTCAGGAGAGTGTGAGAAGAGACTAGGCATTTCATGGTTAAGCAACAGAAGCTTCAAAATTTTTATTAAATTTTCCCCAAAGGAAAAAAAAGTGAATTAGAAAAGCACAGTCACGGAAGCATTCACTCTAAAAGGAGCAAGCATGGCACCATGCTTAAGGGCCGGGCCCTGAAGCCAATCACCCAAAGCTCTAGCATTCTGTGTTCTTGGGCAAACTAGTCTTTTAATTTTTCCTGCTTTTGATTTTTTTTTTAATTCCTCTTTCAAACGTCTCATGTAAAATGGAGATAACAATAGCACCTATTCTGTAGGCAACTGATGATACAGTGAATTAATACAAGTAACCACATAGTGCCTACTACATAATAAGCTCCCAGCAACTCCAACACTATAATGGTGTAGAAGTCAAGGGAACCTAGAACTGTCAGAGGATATACTCAAAATGTTACAGAATATTTAACTTTTATCCCAAAATGTTACAGAATCTTTTTTTTTTCTTAACAGGTGCTGTGAATAAGCAGTATATGCCACTGGATATCCAAGGATCCAGAGGACCACCACAGCCTTTAGAATGCAGTCACTTTGGAAAGATGAAGAGTTTGAGATGTATTTATACTCAGGAACTGTCCATTGTTTGTATGGACTGGGACTACGAGCCATTAGGGCCACAGGCAGGGATTACCAGACCCCAAACAGAGAACATGGCAAGTTCCACCTGTGTCCCTCACAATTTACATTTTCCAAATTTTTTCATTAGTTCACTGGACCAATAAATATTTTACTGAAAAATATATTCAAACAGTCATCGTGATGGGTGTTTGGGATACAAACTAAAAGAATGTAAACTGCCCTCTATGCATGACTATCCTAAGACAGTAAGTAAAGTAATTGATACTAGGAAGGAAATTGGATGGCTTTAGTGATAGGAAGGACAGGCTGTTTATTTTCCATCTTAGATAAAAAGGTTTACAAAGATTGGTAGAGATTGAATGGTTAACTAAAGTTAGATATTATATCTCTATATATATTTTATATATATTATTTATATATATATATTATTTCTGAGACAGGGTTTCCTGGCTTAGAACTCGTTAGACCATTAGAATAGGCTAGCCTCCATCTCACAGAGACCCATCCACCTCTGCTTCCTGGTCCTGGAATTAAAGGGGTGTGCCACCACACCTGGTTTAAAGTTGCATATATAATTCTTAGATGTTTATTTTTTGTACTCTGGCCTTAGACTCACTATATAGCTAAGGGTGATCTTGAACTCCTAATTCCCCGCCTCTACCTCCCAAGTGCTAGGATTACAGCTCTTATGCCAATGTGTACAGTACATATCTAATTGTCAGTTAAATATTAAAATCGCTGACTTCTCTAAACCCAAACAGAAATTTGCTTTTTCATTATATTAATCTTGCCTATTTAAATTAAAAACAGAAAAGTACTATCAGGATGTTAACAGTTTTATTATTTGATGAAGAATGAAGGAAAAGTCTTTAGTCCTTGAAAGTCTCATGGAGATCCTCTTAGACCTGGAAGAATCACCTTCAGTACAGAGGTTCTTGAGTTGGACATAGCAAGCACTCATTGGAACAATCCCTATGTTCATTCTAACAGTTAATCAGATGTGGCACTCTTTCTGAGGTCCCTAGAAAAGTGAATCCATGACACAGCAAAGGCCAGTGAACTCCTTGTCATTCTAGCCATAGGTATGTGTTTCTGGAGAGCAGAGAGGCAACTGAAATCTAAAACATACTGACAGTGCAAGTTCAAGAAGGTGAAGTGAAAGCACCTGCAGCAAACAAGTGCCTAACATTTTGTGTACTGCCAACCCCCTTATTGTCACACTATACCCCAGGGCGAGAGGGATCTAGGGAAGCATTTACTATCAGAGGTCGCAGTCCCACCTGTGAAACCTTGTACATGAATAAAATTCCATCAATAATTTTGTATGTATTCTTTTTTTTTTTAATGCCTGGAATCCATTTCCAACTTTTCCTTCTGCTGCCACAACATTGAGAAGGCAATTCTCTTAATCTTAAAATTCTCCCAAGAGCAAAAATAATGAAAGTCCTGGAAAACTTCACTGTCTGATAGTCCAAAATTAGTGTCTTTCAAATAATTGCTTTGTTTCATAATAGGCCAGTGTATTGGGTATATGATTCTCCTTGGCTACTGAAAAAATGACATCAGATCTCTGTGAGCTTTTTTGTTTGGGCATTTCAGCTTTCTGTCTGATTCTGCTACAGTTTGTTTTGATTTATCTGCTCTCTTGGAATAAATACTACATTTGTTTGGAATTTTTATAACCTCTTCTCATTCTTTTAGGTATTAAAATACTTTCAGAGGTCTGGAATGTGGCTGGGTGATTGAATGCTTGCCTAGCCCATGCAAGCCCCTGGATATGAACCTAGCACTCCAGTAAACAAAACATGATTTGGGGAATACCTGGAGAAATTCTGAAAATTAGTTTAGAAAAGAGACCAGAGTACTCTCACATGACTCCTTTGTTTCCAGTAAAATGTGGTTTCTGAGATTTTTCAGTTGGATGGCTAGCTAGTTTAATCTCCTTTAAACTGATTTTATAGAATTTTACATTTTGAAGAACCAAGACTTCCAAAGATGTAAGAAATTCATACAGATGATCTCAAGGAAGCAAGGAAGTCTTGAATGTTCTGCTCCTTTTGTTTGTTTGTTTGTTTGTTTGTTTTGTTGTTTTGTTTTGTTTTTCTTTGGTTTGGTTTGTTTTTTGAGATAGGCTCTCCCTTTTAGTCCCAGCTGGCATGGAGTTTGATCTGTAGACTAGGCTGGCCTTGAACTCACAGAGATCTGCCTGCCTCTGCCTCCTGAGTGCTGGGATTAAAGGCATGCTCCACCATGCCTGGCCTAAGACAGTTCTTAGCTGCCATGTGGATGCTGGAATTTGAACCTGGGCCCCCTGCGAGAGCAGCCAGTGCTCTTAACTGCTGAGCCATCTCTCCAGCCCCTCTGCTCTTTTTCTTAAGCCTAGACAAGAACCTGATAAATCTTAAGAGTAGGAAGAGTTACAAATTTTTTTTAACATTTTCCAAAATATGTCAAAATTGTTTAATGACAAGGATATGGCATAATTAGTCTACCTAAAATATATTTGTAGGAAAAGACATTGGGGGCAAAAAACAACAACAACCAAAATAACACTCTTGAATCTGATTAAACCCTAAAAGCATTTTAATAAAAATTAGGACATGCCCAATATTGTAATTGTAATCTTTTGGAACTTTTTATGATTAAATAACTGTAGGGGAAAGTAGGTGACAATTTTAGTTGATTCAAGATCGTTAAACAGAGCAGACAAAATATAGTAACTATGAGAGAAAAAAAAAATATTTCCAGGCTGTCCTGTGAGAACTAGAAAAGGCAGAACAAAAAGGCTGGAAGGAGATCTCTGCACGTTTTAATTTGCTCTACAGGCATCCCAGCATCCATGTGATAGATGCCTGAAAAGCTTCACATTCTGCAAAGCTATTTCCTAAAAATAACAAGTGAAAAAAGAAAAAATAGGTGAAGCATCAAAACCTATAGGATTTGGACACTGAGCCTACTAACAAAGCTATAAATTCTAATGAAAATGGAGTTTAAAAAGGTAAATTCCTAGTGATTACTGCAGTAAATAAAAGTAAAGAACTTGGTAGAAGGGAATAATGAAGTCTCTAAGAACAAAATTTACAAAGGCCAGAGGTTTAATGCACACTTCTAAGAGGAGAAGAATGTTGCCAAAAGCCCAACAGGAAAACAGTGACTCAAGCACTCTGAATTCCTCCAGTGCCTGCTGCCTTCAGCTGCTTGGGGCACCCTGTGTTCAGTGGCCTCTTAGACCGAAATATTAATGATGGGAATGAGCATACTTATTAATGATGGGAATGAGCATACTTGAAGCAATCAATTTCTATATTATCTGCTGACATTATGTATCTAATGACCAATTGATTTTAGTTCATTTATTTTACATAAACATATATAGTATCTATATATTCTGTCCTTTGCTCAATGTCTAGAAAGGAAAGTAATGCAGTTACATTGGTTTTTCTGGAGCTTTATATCACATTTTCTCCCATACAATATATATTTTATTGAATCGTTGTGCATTTCATATCTTAATCATATTTTGATGCCTCCCCTGTCTGCTGGCCCCAATAGCCCCCCCATTGGATTTCATGCATTCTGCCATTTATGTTAAAGCCTATCAAGTCAAGTTTGTCAACACACATTTCCATGAAGGGAAGAAAGATGGAGAGCTACAGATAAATACACTTCAGCATGAATTCCTATACTTCATTATTGTGACAACCAGGAAAGTACGAAAAGGCAAATACAAATTCTGACCAGTGTAGCACAGTAGGAAAATAGTTGAGTACAGACAGCTGTGTCCAGGAGGACATTAGATGGAAGAGGCTGGTGGCAATGCCATCCACTGTCACAGAACAACATGAAAACACCTTCAGCCCAAAAGAATTTGAAGTTAAGATTAGTGTCCCCATTCCACATCGTCTCTAGCATCCCACTGACCTGAGGGCTTTTTCTTAAATTGTGGGTTTATAAAATAACTGAACTGTACTTAGATTGATTGCAAAATGCTGATTATTTTTATATACAGCATTGTCTTTAAGCTTTTGGGTACTGTTTAAGATTACAGCTCAATGTTTCCAACCTGACCTAGAAAATTTATTATTATTATTATTATTATTATTATTATTATTATTTCTTTTTGAGACAGGGTCTCAAAAAGACCCTGAGCCCCAGCTGGGCTGGAACTCACTATGTAGAGGAGGCTGGCTTTGAACTCACAGAGATTCAGAGATTTGCCTTGAGTAGTGGGATTAAAGGTGTGCACCACTATNAAATTTTTAAAATATTTTTATTTTATGTGCTTGAGTGTATTCCCTGCATATTGTAAGTGCATCTGTGTCATGCAATGTCCATAGAGGTCAGAAGAAGGCATTGGATCCCCTGGAACTGGAGTTACGGGTGGTTGTTACCCACCACATGGGTGCTGGGAACTGAACCTAGGTCTCTGCAGCTGCAACCAGTGCTCTTAACAGCTGAGCCATCTCCAGCCCGAATTTTTAAAAATTTGTGATCT
The DNA here is from genome assembly GCA_009823505.1 of Rhizomys pruinosus. Taxonomy (NCBI): domain Eukaryota; kingdom Metazoa; phylum Chordata; class Mammalia; order Rodentia; family Spalacidae; genus Rhizomys; species Rhizomys pruinosus. Next base: position 7,449 of record VZQC01012691.1, on the reverse strand, counting down.
ATTTTCTCTAATTTTATGCCAAATGTTACGTTTGTTTTTTTTTAATTTAATTATATTAAAATTTTTAATGTAATAATGGTCTTAGATATGCATGGTGGCGGTGGTGTGTGTGTGTGTGTGTGTGTGTGTGTGCAAAATAGAGATCCTGTCTTCAATCCCTCTCCACTTTATTTAGTCAGGGTCTCTCAGTGTCCCCTGAGCTAGTTAATCCATGGTAGCCTAGCTAGATTGCTTGCTCCAGGGAGTGCCTGTATCCAGAGTACTGAGATTGTAGATAGCAGTCACACCTGCCTACCTTCCAAATGGGCTCTGGAGATCTGAGCCCTGTCCCCATGAGATATTTTTAAAGCTGTAGTAATAATGAATTGTAAAAAAATTAGAAGGGAAATATTAATAACCTACTAGTCTGTATAGTCCAGAGTATATTTCTACTAAGTACACATATAGAAATATTTATATTTTAAATAGTATAATATATAAAACTGTAAAACATAAAAATGAAATATATATTTAATTTTTTATTGAGCTTTTGTGCATTTCATACAACCTTTCTCAATCAATTAGATGTATTTCCTCATTCATGCCCCCCACCAGAGCTCATGCATTCTGCCATACATGTTAAGTCCTGTCTGACATCTTTTTCTTAGTCTTTTAAAAAAAATTTTCAATGTAGAAGTTTACCGTTTGAGGCAGATCTTTGCACAAGTCTTTAATTGTTGTTCCCTTTAATTTTATATTACTCCAAAATACACATATATACACTCCACACATACACCAAAATGACAGAGTCTGGAAATAAACTAGTTTAATTTCTTTTTTCGTTGTTGTTTTAAAGAGTTTACTAAGATTTACATGTGATATATTACTTGGTTGCCTCAGAACTAAAGAATCACAACAGACAAAATATAATATATGTACACAGTTTTATTTTTATTCATTTTTGTATGTGTATGAATGTACTGTCTGCATGCAGGTTTGTGCACCCGTGTCGTGCAATGCCGCGGAGGTCAGAAGAGGGGTCTTGGATTCCCCTGGAACTGGAGTTCTCCTGGAATTGGAGTTACAGACGGTTCTCAGCCCTCAAGTGGGTGCTGGGGATAGAACCCGGGTCCTCTGCAAGAGCAGTCGGTGCTCTTAACTGCTAGGCTATCTCTCCAGCCCCCACAGTTTTATATAAAATGCAGCATCACACCATGTAGGGCATTGACTCTTATTTTATACATTCAGATAGTTTGAAACACTTCTTAAGGCTACAAAACAGAACATGGAAAAATAAACAGGAATCTATTCAACACTTACAAAAAGTGATGTGATAAAGAATATAAAGTACCATTTCCTTTCAACACTTCAAAAGCTATGTATAGATATGTATATATACTTTTTTTACAAGTGACATCACAAATGATCACATCTTCACATGCTTATAAGTATTATTTGTACTCAGTGTAAGGCTAGTATCATTTTCATACATAAATTATTTTCTAGCTCTGTAACAAAGCAATTTTTAATCCATTCAAGTAAATTCAACCCCAAAGTTGCTGCTTCTCAGCATTAAGACATGCACCCACCCCTCTTCTAGGATTTTCTAAAACTTGAAAATTTCAGAAGAAGGGAAAATTTTTTTGTTTGTTTTTTTGTTTTTTCGAGACAGGGTCTCCCTGTAGTCCCAGCTGTCCTGGAACTTACTCTGTAGACCAGGCTGGCCTTGAACTCACAATTATCCACCTGCCTCTGCCTCCTGAGTGCTAGATTAAAGGCATGCGCCACCATGCCCGGCAGGAAACCTTTTTAAGGAAAAAAAAAAGTCCCAATTAATGGGAAAGTACTAAGTAAACGGTCAGATGCCACAGGCGGAGATCGGACCTCCAGCGTTGTCTTCGCCTCTGGTTATCCCTCCATCTCAGATATCTGAAGGTCATGGCCAACTGTTTTACCAACCTGAACTTGAATCTGAGAACCCTGGGCAGCTTCTTCATGCTGAATATGAACAATCACTAAGTGACAAGAACATGTACCCACAGCCTTCCTTTTGACCTAATCCTTTCTGAGGTCCAGATCCCATTGCACCTCCTTTTCCCCTCATGCTTGGTATGGGTACCCTTTTCAGGGGTTTGTAGAAAATCCTGTAATGAGGCAAAATATGGTCCTACCCTCTGATGATATAGGCGAATTGGATTTGCCCCTGGAAAATCTGGATCTTTCTAAAGATTGTGCTTCTGTTGCAGATGAGCTTCCAGAAGCCAGACTTGAAAGTGCCCACTCTCTCCCAGAAGTAAGTGTGCTCAGCAAGCATGAAGGCCTGGTGGAACAGTCATCACAGACGCGAAAGCTTAATTTCAAAACACGTTTGGGATTAACATTTTAACAGTAATGTTTCATGTAGGTAAAAATAAATATAACTTCCTCCTCCCCCTCCTTCCTTCCTCTCCTCCTCCTCCTCCTCCTCCTCCTCCTCCTCCTCCTTCTTCTTCTATTCTTCATGGCCCTACACTCATGAGTATATGTCAGGTCAAACTGAAATCAATGTGGAAGGGTCATTTAAAAAGTAGGTAGACGTGAATCAAAAAGGATATAAAAGACTGAGAAAAAGATTCAAGACAGGACTTAACATGTATGACAGAATCCATGAGCTCTGGCTTGGGGTGGAGGGAGGAATGAGGGGTGGGCATGGATGGGGGAATAAGTCTAAATTTGATTAGGAAATGCGGTATGAAATGCGCTCAATAAAAATTTAAAAAAATTTTTAAAAGCTGGGGCATGGTGGCCTGTGCCTTTAATCCCAGCTGTCTGGAAGCAGAGGCAGGCAGATCTCTAAGTTCAAGGCCAGCCTGGTCTACAGAGTGAACTCCAGGGCAGCTCAGGCTATAGGGAAACCCCATCTCAAAAAAAAAAAAAAAAAAAGAAGTTGGTACAGGGACATGAAGTTAGGAGCAGATAGAAAGGTAGGGAGATTTAGAGGCAGGAGTAGTGGCGAATACGAGCAAAATCCATGTTTGAAACTATCCAAGAATTAATAAACATATTAAAAAGAAAACATTTCCTTAATCAATGTTAGAGAAATATTCCAAAATTATCTTTAATTTTTATTATCAATTTTCAAAGTTTCATATTAAGTCTCTCTAGAACTTTTTTTAAACAATTATCTTTCATTTTTATTATCAATTTTCAAAGTTATATATTAAGTCTCTCTTTTTTAAAACAATTTAAGGTAGATTCTTTTTATTTCCATTGTGAAACTACAGAATCTACATATGGAGTGCCATCAGGTTTCATTTCTTAGTATAAGTTGGATCAATATTCTTTACAAGCTATCTCAACATTTCAGAAACATGAAGTTTAATAACAAGATGGGAGAAAGACAGAGTGAGGCATACAAGACAGTGGGTAAGATAAGGGACAAGGTGGCTCAGTGAGCAAAAGCTTTTGCTCCACAAGACCAGCTACTTAAATCTGACACCCAAAATCACACGGGAAGGAGAAAAAGCCTCCCAACAGGTCATGTGTCTGACTGCCACACACATGCCTGCATACACACACACACACACACACACACACACACACACACACACACACAATACATTTTTACTGTTTTGTTAGGATTTCCCTAGTTCCAGTGTGCCTGAAAGTCATTATGTGGACTCAGCTGGCCCTGATCTCACAGAGATCCACCTGCTTCTGTCTTCAAAAAGCTGGGATTAAAGGCTCACCACACCTGGCTAATAATAAAAGAATTTTTAAAATAATTATGTAAGGCTGAGGAGATGCCTCAGTGGGAAAGTGCTTGCCATGTGAAGATGCACATAGCAATCTTGATAAATGTGTCTTTATTTTTGGCCACAAATAATATATGGAAGTTTATTTTTTCAATAGGATTATAACCAAGAATAAATTCTCCAAATAAAATTAGAGAAGTATTTTATAAATAAGTCATTTAACTTATATTTTCAATGCTATTTTAAGATCACATTTTAAACTCACATTTTTATGTTACCAATTGTTTTTGGTTTTCACAGACTAGAATATTTTTCACTACAGAGAAGAACCTATGAGCAACCCCCTCCAAAAAAAGATGCCTATGACTCCTTGAATGAAGTTCAGTTAACAAGAAAACAATTCCATAGATTATATTTTTCATCCAGTTAACTTAATGTATTTGTCAAATATGCACATGATCAAAATGTATACACTGTCAGGCAGGGTGGCACAGGCCTTTAATCTGAGCACTGGGAAGGCAGAGGCAGGCAGACTTCTGTGAGTTCAAGGCAGCCTTGTCTATGTGGGAGGATAAGCTTGGGCTATCCAGGGCTATATATTGAGACCCCATTTCAACAACAATGAGAAAATGTACATATCCACATTTGTACATGGACACACAATTTTTAGAAACACTTAACAGGAAATGACCCAGGAAATGATATCAATAAGGAAACTATAACTCGATTCCTGAAAAACATGACATCATCCCAGTAAATGTCCTGTCATTCCTTACTTCCTTTCCTTTGTTCATGCTGCCACCTCTTGCCTAGCTAGGGTGCCCACTTGCTCTCCTTCCCTGCATGTTCAACCCCTGCAGATCTTACTTAATGCTGCCTTTGGTAAGAAGTATTTCCTCATCTCTGGAACAGAAATCCTTCGAAATCTCTCACTGTGCTTTACCTGCTCCAATCCTTAGTCTAGTGTGTGCCTCCTCTTGTTTTATTATCTGCTAAAGGAAGAACATGTTTCTTATTCACCAGTGCATCCCCCATTTTCTCTGGCATGAAATACTTAATTGTCTTTATACTGTACTGTTTTCTGTGTTTCTTAATTGTCTTTATACTGTACTGTTTTCTGTGTTTCTTCATGTTCCTCACAAGGGAAGGGAACGTTTTTTTGTAACTTAAGTCAGATTTCCTGGATGAGTTACTCAGCTTCTGCCAGTATGAGAAATAACTGAGCTAATCACCTTACAAGGAGGAAAGGTTTATCTTGACTTACAGTTGACAATTCAGCCCATGGTCTTGCTTTGGGTGCAGTGCTGTGTCTTGATAACAGCATGTGTCAGAGCAAAACTGCTCGCCTCATGGCTTTGTGGCTTCCAAGAGGGAAAGAAGAGAGGGAAGAAGGGATTGAGATCCCACTGTCTTCTTTGAGAGCAAATTCCTAATGACCTAAACAGTTCCCTGTAAGCCCTACCTCTTGAGAGTTCTACAACTCTAACAGTGCCATGCCAAGGAGCAAGCTCAGCACATGGACTTTTGGGACAGAAGGAAAAGCCAAAGAAATATCTAAAGTGATTTCTTTGCAAGGCCTGGCATCCAGAACTGAATATGGTGGCACAGACCTGTCATCTCAGCACTTGGGAGGCACAGGCAAGAGGGTCTGGAGTTCAGGGTCTTCTTCAGCTGCACAGGGAGTTAAAGGCCAGTCCAGGTTACAGGAGACCTTGTCTGAGACAAAACAATAACATAAAAGGAAATCAAAGTATTGTATCACAAGCTAAAGATCATTTATTTTTTAATAGAACTATAACTTTGAGGCTGAATTCTGTCTGGTAAAATCATAAAGTATCTATCTATAAAATGAAATTGAACATGTTATTGTTTCTCAGAAATATCAGAACCAATTTACAGCAGGTTTTATGGGAAAGAAATTCATCCAAAACAGTGGTGTGTATGCCAAGTTTTGGCATAATGTGTTAAAACTGCTTCAGCACAGCATTTGTGGTTCCTTATATCTATACGTATGAAATGTGGCATTATTATCAGTGTAATTATTTTCAGAAACCTTAAAATAAAGTATTTTTAATTAAACATATGTCTCACAATTTATTACCTAAAAGCCATTTTATCTCAGAAACAGAGAATATTTAACTAGATCTTGACAAAAATGCAGCAAATCTATTTTTAAAAAATATTTTATTGCTTACAAGTTTCAGCCTGATGTAATTTTAAAATAGCCAAGTTATAAAACCCTGAAAATTGGAGTTTATAATGGAAATACTGACAGACCTTTAACTTTTAGAAGAACGAATATGTTGTTGAAATAACATTTGCCGGTGCCGGTGCTGTCACTCCAGCAACAGGTCTAGGGTGGTAGATGTGATACCGCAAATACAAAACTGCATGAAGATTGCTGAAACATTTTCCTATGCTTCTAAATTTCTAGAAACTCCTTCGTTTGCAAACTCTTTTTCTCTAAATTTTGTGGCAGAGAGCTCATATAAAGGCTCTTTATATTCCTTCCTCCTTCCTTCACTGTTCTTTTCTTTTTTTCCTTTTTCCTTCCTTCATCTCCACCCCCCCAAATCCCATGCTCTCTCCTGGCTGGTTTTTCACAGAGATTTACCCTCTGAACACAGACCCCCTGCTTCAATCCCTTTCTTCAAGCCAGAAAACTAAATGTCAATTATTTAAATGGTTTTAAAAGTTTTATTTATTGGACGCACATATATGTAAGTGTACCACATGAGTGCAGTGGTTTGGTGGTGAGAATTGAGGATTGGACTCCCTGGAACTGGAGTTACAGACCATTGTTAGATGCCATAAGGGTGCTGTGTATCAAACCCAGGTCTTCTGCGAGTTACAGACCATTGTTAGATGCCATAAGGGTGCTGTGTATCAAACCCAGGTCTTCTGCAAGAGGAGCCGGTGCTCTTGAACACTGAGCCATCCTTCCTGCTTCCTAAATGTCAGTCTTAATTTCTGTCATAGTTCCTTCCTTCACAGTTGATCCATTGTAAATACTGAGGACTTTTCTGCTGAAACTTATTTTGGAAAAACTGTGCCCCTTCACCGTCAGTGTCATTGCCTTAGGCTGTGCATCCATGCCCACTGGCCCAGCCCATCACCACAGTTTTCTAGATTAAAGTAAAATTCCTAGCTGGATGTTGTGACATACCGTTAATCCTAGCACTTGGGAGGCAGAGGCAGAGGCAGGAGGATGTCTATGAGATTCAGGCTAGCCTGGTCTACGTAGTGAGTCCCAGGACAGCTAGGGCTACAGGGAGACCCTGTCTCAAAACAAACAATCAAACAAACAACCCAAAAAGTGAACATTGTGCCTTCATACCATGATCTGTGAGATCGTACCCATTCTGTCCTCATACCCACGCCTTCTCCCACAAACCCTTATCCACTGCGCCTTTCATAGAACCCTGAATCCACAGTGATCTTCTAGCAGTGCCTAGCACTTGCCAGTCTCCTTGGGTGCCTTAGGGTTGTTCTGGCTTTTCACTTTGAGTGCTGATTTTCATTCGTTCTAGGTTTCAAAATCATTTTTTTTATTGATGCTTTGTGTGTTTCATACATCTTTTTCCAATTCAGTTCAGGCGTATATCCCCTTCCCTTCACCCCGCCCCACCCCTACCCATCCCAGATCATGCATTCTGCCGTAACTTTTCTGCATCTTTCTGGGTTTTTTTGTTGTTGTTTTGTTTTCATTTTTTTTAACAATAAGTGATAATTTGTG
>VZQC01012687.1:1692262-1818821 GCA_009823505.1 Rhizomys pruinosus | reverse complement strand
ACCCCAAACACCCGGTGTTAAGCTTTGCCCAAAGCCAGCCCCTGGTGTTTCCCCGGGATACTCGACTTCAGCCAATAGCAGAGGGGACTATAGTTTACACTGATGGTTCAAAAAATGGAATAGGAGCATATGTACATGAAAGAAAAACAACCACTAGACAATTTAACCACACCTCTCCACAATTAACAGAATGCCAAGTAGTGCTTGTGGTATTAAAAATATTCCCTGGCCCTCTTAATTGTCTCTGACTCCAGCTATGTGGTAAATGCGGTAAATTCCTTGGAAACTGCAGGATTGATTAGAACTTCCAGCACCATTGCCTCTATTTTCCAAAAGATACAAAATGAACTTCTCTCTCGATCATGCCCCATGTACATTATGCACATCCGTGCTCATTAAGGTCTGCCTGGCCCCATGGCGTTAGGCAACCAACAGGCTGATCTTGCCACCAGAGCTGCCGCCTTTGCTATACTTAGCCCGCTGGAAGCGGCTGCTAAGTTTCACTCTCAGTTTCATGTGACCTCCGAGACCCTGAGAAAGCACTTTTCTCTAACTCGCAATGAGGCCCGCAATATAGTCCTTCAATGCCATAATTGTGCTGAGTTCTTACCTACCCCCATACAGGTGTCAATCCACGTGGATGGCGACCACTACAGATTTGGCAAATGGACATGACTCATATCACCTCTTTTGGCAGATTAAAATATTTACATGTGTCAATGGACACATGTTCTGAGGTTGTTTTTGCTACTCCTCTCTCCAGGGAAAGAACAACTCATGTTATACAACATTGCCTAGAAGCTTGGAGTGCTTGGGGGCTGCCACAAATATTAAAAACTGATAATGGCCAGCCTATACGGCAACCAAGTTTAAACAGTTTTGTCAACAAATGGGTGTCACCCATCTCACTGGTCTACCCTATAACCCGCAGGGACAAGGCATTGTGGAACATGCACACCGCACCATCAAAGCTTACATTATTAAACAAAAAAGGGGAATGGAGGTTGTACCCTCATGCCAAAAACAATCATATCAGTAGTTCTATTTAGCCTAAATTTTTAAAATTCGGATGATTATGGCCGTTCAGCAACTGAGCGTCACAACTCATGGCCTTACACCACAAAAGGATTTAGTAAAATGGAAAGATGTCTTATCTGGAAAGTGGAAAGGCCTGGATCCTATTTTAATAAGATTCAGGGGAGCTATCTGTATTTTTCCACAGGGAGAAGAAAACCCAATCTGGGTACCTGAACGACTAACAAGAAAAATAATAAAAGGACATGAAGATTCTTGTGATCAAACTACTCATCATCTGGACGACTAAGGCAGAACCACGCTGGGGGATACTGTCGGTGTTCCCAAGGCCCATGCCAGTTCGTTCATGATGCTAAACTCTTTCCCTGCCTCTTTAGTACTAATCCATCTTTAAATGTACCCTATTTGCCTTTAGATATAGATCTAGCTAGCATTAATGAAAATAGAAGCTTCATATTAAGTGGCAGCTTGTGCTTCCATAAGGTAAGAAATATAAATGACAGCTCAGAATGTGTTCAAATGTATAATCAAACTGCTGCATGGTTTGATGCCCCTGATACACCTGGGAGGGCCAATGCTACTTGGATAACGGGATGATGGCCTATCTCTCAGCCAAAGGGCAACATGTCCATTCCAATTCAACCTAATTGGTCACCCATCTGTACTGGCCGGAGGGAAACAGCTTTGCCCCCCTTGGACAGGATGCCAGTCACAGGGAATACACTGGACAATTAACAGCCTTTTACCTTTTGGAATACATGTCACTACATCTTGAACTTATTTTTTTGGCAGCTACGCCAGCTTGGCCTGGAGTGAGCTAAAATTCCTGCTCTAGTGAACCCAAATCCCAATAGCCTCACAGATCACAGCGTCTCACAAATGACTGGACTCGACGTCCTCCTTACAGTCCTTAGAATATTAATACACTATATATCATCACACCGCTACGCTGAAACTAGAGAGTGTCGATCTATATGGGATGCTATTGTCACCAGTAAACTCGACTAGAGGGATGCTCCTTGGAAGACTAGCTGCCTAGTCTCCCCACCTTCAGAAGATAGGCAGGGGTTGCGGTTGGTTGCTTCTGTTGTGATGCTTACTGCGTGCGACTGCTGTGACCTTAGCGCTACTACGATCCTGGCCTACTCGCAGATCGATCAGTAATGATACGTTAACTCGATTCTGCTGTCTATCTTAACTATCTCATGTGCTCTCGTGCACTCGTATCCGAAGTAGTCATTGCACAAGCCGCGCTCTTAGTACCGATCTCACATCTGCTACCAGACGGCTCCTTGTCCAACACCGGTCGTATGGTGTGTGCTATCATCGCACATGATATACAAAGACAGGTTAGACCTGCTGCATGTATTACAACCTAAGACAGGGAACAAAACTATGCTGTTTGTTTAACCCCACGACGGGTAAGGAATACCTCTTCACGGGAAACCTAAGACAGGCATCGCTCTGCTATATATTAAGGAAGGGGGAGAGTGAGAGTGGACGTGACAAAATGGTGCTTTGGACCTTGGCCAGGTCTTATGATCGCAATTTTGTCGCCTAACTACCCTGTTCATTTCCCAGCCAATGGGTGAGCTTCAATCTGGAGCACTAATTAGCATGATCACTGACTTCCACTCATTGCCTGCAGACTGCGCATGACTTAAAACCGCCTCTCTGAGAACTTGCTCCGGAATCACACCAATAATATGCAAATAACGGCATCGGACTGTTGCACACTATGACCAGAGCAATGCACGAAGCCCTCATAGAGCGAGCGTATTAAGCAGGCTTCCCTGCCCCGATCTGCGGGGGTCCTTTCTAAAAGAGCAGTGCAGCAATAACAATACGCTCAGGAAGACATCCTGTTTCCGACGTGGCTGCAGCTCTAGGATATCCTGTACGAGACCTTGCTGCTGCGACGACAGCAGTAGACATCAGAGAAGCACCGTCGAACTGTACAGAGAATTACGAATAACAGTGAGAGTGTGATGATCCCTCCCAGTCACAGCCGATCTAACGCATGGACAGGCTGATATATTCAGCCTCACCCACCAAGGGCTTAGAGGATAGCTGTCTGAGCTGACAACTAATATTTGACGAAGACTAATACCTGTAATGGTATTATCAGCATGCCCCTAAGTACGACTGCGACGTGATCGATCTCAATCGCAGACGTGCCCGTCCTCGCGTGAATACCATACACTAGTCTCATGCAGACTGACCAGATCATCCCTCGAGCGGTGTGAGTAATTGCGTGTGCCTGAGCATGATTACACCTTCACCCGCTCGAACTTCACTCTCTTTGAGCTTGCTGCATGAACCTATTCGTGAGCTGAGAACACTATCTTCTCGAGCACTGAATAGTGAGTCAAACTCTAGTGCTAGTGAGTTCTCGCACTGATCACATCGTCATTACCAAAGCTGTGTGTGACTCCGGCGCGACTCATCCACCGTGCGTCTAAGTGCAAGGAACTCATGCGAAGTCTCACTGCTCCGAGACAGAATATCTCTATGTCAGCACTGTCATTTTAAGGAAAAGAAGGAGCCGCACCTCAACACGCTCCAGTACGCAGCAAGCAATGTCAAACATCTAACTTACTACGCAGGTCTAGAGCGCCGCTGCTACCTGGCATGTGCTCTGGATGGTGCACTCTCATCTGTGTGGTCATAACACGCTACACTCGCATGCAGTGACAAGGCTATCTACACGTGAGTAACAGTGAGTATGTGAGACTCTGGTAGTCGATGCGCAGTCCTGCAGGCAATAAGCGATGACCTAGTGTGACCGATCGTGATCGATGCTTATGGGCTCCAGATTGATCCTCAAGCTGGAAAATAAACTGTGTAGTTTTAGGCGACAAATGGCGAATCATATAGACCTGCCAAGGGTCTCCGAAGGGCGCCATTCTTGCGTTACAACGTACACCTCATCTACATCTCCCCTTTCCTTATAATAATATGGCAGACGACGAATTGCCTGTCTCTAGGGTTGCCCTAGCGAGGATCCTTTACCCACGGTCATGAGGGTCGCGGACACAGACTAGGTTTTCCCTGTCTTAAAGGTTGGTCATCACATCCGCAGTAGCTCGGTCTAACCACCGTCTTTGACTAACTTCTCTGACGTACACCTATTATCTGATATATCATCACAGAGAGAGGAGCCTTCTACCGCGCTAATAAGGAGCGTGCACTAATCGCTCCCACCTGGAACCTGTACCCACTGCTCGCTCCATGCATTAGCTCTCGATCGTGTAGCGATAACAATCAACATATGCACATTATTCCAGAGCATACATCACTAAAGCGCCCTCCCAGTGATAATGCCTCCAACAAACGCGCAACCCATGCCCATTCTTTGAAGTGCGGAGCACAGCACGGCAATATACTCTCAGCAAGGGATCAACCCCATCCACTCTAGCTGTGTTGTGTGAGCGAATCAAGCGAGAGTCGCTTCTAAAACCTCTCATACTATACACTGTGCTTCAATCAAGCCCTGAGTGCCGGATCCGCATCAGCCCACCATCTGAGAAGTACAGTGCATGCGCGTGAAGATATCCTGTCTGTCGACTAAGCTACGTACTATAATACATACCAGAGAGATTTGCTTGCCTTGTCAAGTTTGACTCAATTATACATCGCCATAACAGCATATTTCCACTCGCAGCCAAAGCTGGGCTAGCTGCCCCATAGTTTCAAAATGTAGTAGAAGCTTATCCAAAAGTAAAACAGGCCCAATTAATATGTCCAGTGTATTCCCTAGTGACACTGGCATCCTGTCCAAGGTGGCAAAGCTGTTTCCCTCCAGCTAGTACAGAAGGGTGACCAATCAGGTTGTAATGGAATGGACATGTTGCCCTGTTGGCACAATTAGCCTCATCCCGTACTGTGTGCCAATACTTACCATTGCGCCCTCCCAGGTTTAATCAGGAGGCATCAAACATGCAAGCAGTTGTGATTCATACACTTATGAACACCATTCCCTGAGCTGTCCATTTCTATACTTATCTTACCCTTATGGAGCTCATCATTCTCCCATTTAAGTGTGTGAGACAAAATCGCTGTCATATCTATATACCAGCCTAGATCTATATCTACATAAAATGGCCAGGGTATCCCGTTTCGTATAATCACTCTGCTGCAACTGTAATACTGAACCCAGCACTGCAATCTCATACCACATCGACCACTCCTACTACTTCAGACATACTTACATAGCTAAGAACTGCACTGCAAGATATGCATGACACTAGACGCACACATAGACACATAGTAATTCCACCCGAACATGCGTGTTCCCTCTCCTATCTTATGCATTACAGTGGACCACACTTCAAGCTGCACATTAAGCATACATCGAGTCAGTGAGTCTCACATCTCGCCAGTTGTGGTCGTTTCGACATGCCTCAGCATGTATAAGTTGTGTTAGATCACCAAGAACTATGCATGTCTCTCTTTATTATTTCTCCTTGTTAGTCGTTCGAGTACTCTAGAGTGCACCGTTTTGTGTGCGTTGGGGAGGTCTGAACGAGTCATACTATCGACTACCCTGAACTGGATGACTAGCGTCATAGCTAGCGTGAGCTCAGCCCTCCATTTTCCAGATAAAATATCTTTCCATTTACCATACCTTTCTGTGGTGTATGCCATGAATATATGACGCTCAGTGCTGACACGGCCATAATCATCCCGTGTAAAAATTTGGCTAAATAGAACTCGATATGAATGTTATATTGGATGGAGGGTACACTCTTCCATTCCCCTTTTTTGTTTAATAATGTAAGCTTTGATGGTGCGGTGTGCATGTTCCACAATGCCTTGTCCCTGTGGGTTATAAGGTAGACCAGTAAGATGGGTGACACCCATTTGCTGACAAAACTGTTTAAACTTGGGGGTTATTTTTTTTTGCGTATAGGGCTGGGCCGATTAATTCCGTTTTTATCACTACTAGGTCGGCAGCCCCTACAGCACTTCCCCAGCTTTCGTAAGCAATGTCTGTATAACATGATGGTTCTTTTCACCCCGGACGAGCAGGAGTAGCAAAACAACCTACAGAACCATCGTGTCCATTAACACACTGTACTTCAAATGATAAACCTCAAAAACATGAGTGAGTGCATAGCTTCGTCTAGCCTCCATTCTTGTCATCCACGTGGGGAGCATGTCGGACACCTGTATGGAGGCGTGGTAAGAACTCAGTCAACCAATTGATTGGCACTGAAGGACTATATTGCTGGCCTCATTGCGAGTTAGAGAAAAGTGCTTTCACAGGGTCTCGGAGGTCACATGAAACAGAGTGAAACTTAGCAGCCGCTTCCAACAGGCTAAGTACAGCAAAGGCCCCCGCGCAACATGTCTGATCCGCTAATATTAGCTGGAGCCCAAATCGAGTCAAACGCTATCAGTATACCCGAACGTCTCCCTTGAGGCGACACGATTCTCCAGAGAACGCTGCGTCACTCACATAGAGACGTCATCATACGCAGCTCTATACGTATGTGGCTCTCACTACTACCTTCCTGTCGGAAATCACGTGGTGAGCAGATATGCGAGTGTACTGTGCCGAGAGCTCCATATTGCACGCGCGTGTTGCACATTACTATTCACTGCAAGTGACATATGCTCACCCCCACGACCGATATAGTCGTTATCGTACTACCGTCAACACTCACTTCGCTTCTCGCTTAATTGAGAGGTGTGGTTAAATTGTCTAGTGGTTGTTTTTCTTTCATGTACATATGCTCCTATTCCATTTTTTGAACCATCAGTGCACACTATAGTCCCCTCTGCTATTGGCTGAAGTCGAGTATCCCGGGGAAACACCAGGGGCTGGCTTTGGGCAAAGCTTAACACCGGGTGTTTGGGATAATGATGATTATAATGTGTATCCCGTATAGCCATAGAAGATCTCTGTAACAAGAATGGCCCAATAGTCATTGGTGGCTGCAAGTATTTGCAGCTGTTTTGTAGTATATGGGATAATTATCTTTTGTGCTGTGACCCAAAATGAGTGACAGCTGCTTTAATCCCTTAAGAGCTAATTTAGCAATCACATCAGGGTACCATTCAATAGTTTTAGCTGGAGATTCGTTAGGATGGATCCAGAGGAGTGGACCATGTTGCCACAAAACTGCAGTGGGCAGATTAGCAGTTTGCAGTACACACAATTGAAAAGGTTGGGATTCTACTACTCTGAGTAATTGGGCCTCACTCAGTGCCTGCTCTACCTTTCGTAGTGCCATTAAGGCCTCAGGATTTAAGGCACGGGGAGATGTGAGATGAGGATCCCCCTCCAGAATGTCAAACAGAGGTTTTAACTCAGCTGTTGACAATTTAAGGAAAGGGCGTAGCCAATTGATGTCCCCCATTAATTTTTGGAAGTCATTGAGTGTTCGTAAATGATCCCTTCGAATTTCAATCTTTTGAGGGTTTTATAAATTCTGGGTAAATAATAGTGCCTAAAAATTGTCTTATTTGAGTGTTTTGGACCTTTTCAGGGGCAACTGTAAGCCCATGGTTTTTTAGTGATTTAACCATGACACTGAATGCATCATAAATTTTTATCTGATCATCACTGCATAGAAGAATATCATCGAATCAGTATCATCATCGAATCATAGTACATGGAGTGAGTGAAGCACAGTTCACCTGTCACTCTATTCTATATAAGTTGACACTTATCCAAGGGCGGCTAATGCTACAAACTAATATAGACACAAGCCATCTCTCTATAGTTGCGCGCACATCACGGGCGCTACGAAGATATCTCTAAACTCATACAACATGTCCTGCTCCGCGTCTCACACGAACAAGCGCTATATCATATGTGCGAGATCACTACTCAATCACCTTCCCTTCTCCTATCCTGAGAACACGAACTCGGTGCGGACTCACAAATAACTAATCCTCAGAGGTTTTTGATATCTACAATAAGAATCTGTCAGTGACTGGGAAGAGCTGATAAGAGGGGGAGCCCTCTTTGGACTGGACCAAATAGCTTCATTTGGGCATTAATTGCACAAAGGTCATGTAGAAGCCTCCACTTACCTGATCTCTTTTTTATAACAAAAACAGTGGTATTCCAGGGAGAATTGGAGGGCTCCAAGTGCTTAAGTTCCAGTTGTTTCTTTACCAACTGATGAGCTGCTGCTAAGAGTTCATAGCGCATCAACAACCATACTGGTCATGAGGGAAGCTGACGAGTGAGTCGCACGATACGCGCGCTGGCTCGATACTATGGGTATTAGCCCTCAACAGCCTCTTAGGAAAAACCTGGAATAGCCTCACTTACAATCTTTCTGAAATCTGCTCAGACTCTCACTGAGTACAGTCTACGTTGCCTATTGCCTACCTAATGCACACGGAACATATACTTATCCTCCTATCTCGATCGCCTACACTCATATTACAGTCTATGACCTGGATAGAGATTTCATATGTATAAGTTTTATACCGCCTAACTTGTGTGCAATCATGCTCGGACCATCCCTTTACAACAGATAACTATCTACGAGAGACGTAATGATGCAGGTAAAGGATGTAGGGGGTAAATTCCCCCTGTTGTCCTTCCGGTGCCTTCCACTTCAATACCCTAGAACTGATGGAGGGTGAGAATTCGTACCCTAAGCCTTGCAAAGAATGTGCAGATTGGATCACAGGCCAAGCTGTTGGCCACCATTATGTAGCTATTATGCTTTTATAGGCTCCAGTATCTAGGAGACCCTCAAACCTTTTCCCTTCAATTAGTAATTGTAGTGTAGATCGGGTGTCAAGGCTAGCTATTAAATCAGCCGAGATCAAGCTTACCGCCGAGCAAACTCCCACTATTCCACGTCTTGTTAGTATGAGATTGTACAATTAATTTGTGGCAACTGGGAGAACGAGGAGCTGCAAATCTTACGGTTCTCCAGGAGGAAGATCTGCAAAAAGAGTCCCACTTAGGGGGATGAACCAATTTTGTTTTAAGCTCGCCTGTATAGTATTGGTCAATAACCCCGGGGTGAACTATTAGGCCTTTGAGGGTCACAGAAGAGCGACCCAGTAGTAAGCCCACAGAGTTGTCTGGTAGCGGGCCATGAAAGTCAGAGGGGACAAGGTGTACTCCCATTTGTGGGGTTAGCACTATTCTGGTGGTGGAATGGAGGTCCAGTCCTGCAGAGCCCAAGGTGGCTCTCCATGGGTGTTCACAGGCAATTGTGTCCAATGAATGCGAGCGTGGGGGTCTCCATATGTTCGAAGGCCCTGAAGACGAGGGCCCTGCATCTCGTTTTCTGAATCCTCTAGAGGGCGCCATTTGATATCTTTTACCGAGCGGCATTCATTAGCCCAATGTTTTCCCTTTTTGCCATCTAGGACAGAGCCCGGTACTCTAGTTGCCTGGGCAAGTACACTCCTTTTTTTATGACCTGACTTCAAATTGAGAAAAACATGGTGACATCCTGACGTAGGTCTAGCTTGTCTCTGTCCTTGTAGTATGGCTGCTGCCAGCCCAGCATTAGTGAGGGGTCCTCCTATCTCTCTGCATGCCCTCAACCATGACTGTAGGCCTTTGTCTTACGGGGGATGATAGCTGCCCTGCATTCCTTAGTACATTGTTCAAAAATAATCTGTTCTATAAGGGGCATTGCCTGCTCCTGGTCCCCAAAAATCCTCACCGCAGCTCTCCATAGTCTGGCAACGAAGTCAGGAAAAAGGCTCACTCGGGGTCCTTGAATTATTTTTGTTAAGTTGCCCGAGACTTCTCCCTTTTTTGTTAATGTTTTCCAGGCTCTCAAAGCTGCAGTTGATATTTGGCTATAGACAGCAAGCGGAAGCCAGTCTGGATCACCAATGCATGTTCCTGACAGTTAGAGCATATCGCAGAAGGTCCATCGGCCGGCCTTGCCCTCCCACTGGCTAGCATTAGAGCGGCGCTTGTGCCCTGGCAGGCATACGTGCCATAGCACCTTCTCATATCAATGATGAGTCCATATGAGGAGAGGAAGCCTTGCACACTACTGCCAGTCCCAGTGTCTAGCACTACTGGCTAGTTCGCTCCTACTTGAGACACAGTGTAAATTAGCATTATTCAACCCATACAGCACGGACTGACTCAACGCTAACTTCTGTACACTGCATGTGTTCTACGCGGGCTGAGTAGCGTCGCATGCGGCGCCATCAGCATTTTCTATAACTGGGAAAATTTGCCTCATGGCATGGCGTGTAGCTGCGTGCGGTGAGAAGACAGATAGAGGTAGAGACATTCCCATAGCTGGATATGTAAATCAGGGAGCGGAGAACGCTATGACCCCTGTTTACTTTCATTTTTAACCTTTTCTTTCGCCGGGCTGGGCGAAAGTGTTCATTTTTTTTACCGGGCTGCTTCCTCCTCAAATTCCTCCTCCTCAGATGGCGGTAATTTCTCATTAGAATCTGAATCGTTTAATGTCAGGGCTTGTAGTTCTCTAAATGGGTATAAGGTAACTTTATTAATAATCTCTGCTAGCATTTTTTTGAATGTGTATCTAACCTTTCACTCTGTTCTGTTTCTGACATTCTTTCCTGAAGGTCCGCAAGAGCTTGCTGTCCTTTCCTAATTTTTTCTTTACAGTTTTGATCATCCCAGCAAGAGAGAGTAAACAATGTTACAAGGACAATTACAACGGACAATAAAATTATTAGGCAAGCTTCCAATCCCTTTAGATCGTCAGAGAAAAGCATAACTCTCAGAACTAACTTTAAACTTACAACCTGAGCGCAGTTCCGAATCCACTTCAGAAGTCGAAGGGTCCTCTCAGCGCCAGCGATGTCAGGTTCCCAGTCCCGGGCTTTCGGCACCACTTTTCCCGCGCAGCAGTCTCACCGGCAAGAACTTTACACGGACAACAGGATTCTTATGCAGCGTACGTTAATTGTGACACACAGCTCTTTTGGAGAAGGACACCCGAAGGGCAGAAGCACTGCCTTATATACAGTGTAGAGGGTCGTTGCATGCTCTGGATAGGTCAGCAGTCCGATGCTCATTCTGTTATATTAAAAGCGCAAGCTCAGAGAGCCGTAGTCATGCGCAGTCTGCAGGCAATAAGCTGAAGTCAGTGATCATGCTAATGAGTGCTCCAGATTGAAGCTCCCCCATTGGCTGGGAAATGAACAGGGTAGTTAGGCGACAAAATAGCGATCATAACATCGATCCTGTTACCAGGCTGCTCTCATCGCGCGCATTTGGTCACGTTCGCTTCTTACAAGGCCCTTTTGGGTTCCTGGTATAATGTTGCATTGGGGATCTTCCTTAACAGGAGTTAAGCGGTAGTTAACACCTTCTTGGGTCCTAGTTCTGATCCTTGTGTCTTGTGTATAGAGATTGCTTTGTAGATGTGTCACCTAGACATGATGAGTCATTCACAGACCATGTCAGTTTTTGTACATTTGTGGGACTCTACCATTCTCATCTGAAGCAAAAGAAGCTTTTTTCTGAGTGGTGTCCCATAGATATAAGGATACTTCTTTTGTAGTCAGAAAAATGTTACCTTAGCCTAGGGATGTGTCTACCTGTGGAATTGTCTAAGATCTAAATTATTCAAAATTCTGCACGTGATTTTTCTTCCACTGAGTGACTTTATGTCCAACTGGCCAGCCATTGATGTCCCTCAAGTAAGAAGCACCTATTTTGCACCAATGTGCTGTGCTGGTCATTAGCATGGATATTTGGTGTTGAGGCTGATTTTGGATCATCTATTGATGGTCTCCATTAGTGGCTTGCATAATGCTCTCTCTAGCTATGAGAGCTAACCTTCAAGGATGCTGGCTTCCAGGTTAGATCCAGCTCCATTGCTCAAGAAACAGTCGTCATAGTATGGTCCTGGCTTCAACAATAGGTTCTTACTTTCAAAGTTTGGAGTTGCAATCAAGCCTCACCTGGCATAGCCTTCTGTAATTTGCGAGTCACTTCGGACTCCCTGGGCCACGACACAAAGAGCTTTTCTTCTGTCTGTTACTGTTTCTTGATATGCAACTTTCATCTTTGCATATGGACTCATGTTTAAGTATTATATGCGTAATTTATCAATAGATTGTTAAACTAAAATGATTCTCTCACGTTTTCCCATCAGGCATTATTTGTCTCGCCTCTCCCCCTTTACCTGTCTAGGCCTCCCTGCATGTCTACTACATGCATTATCTAATGAAAGTATCCCCATTTCTCCCCTGATACTGCCAGTCTTCTATGGTCTCACTTCTCTTGGGATCCTTTTTCCCTTTATCCCACCCGCTGTTCCTTCTTTAAATCTCCCATCCTGTCATTTAGAGACCCTGTATTATATATTTCTCTTCAAACGCTGCACGCTACTAGCCTCTGTCTCAAGTCCCTTCTTCAACTTTACCTCCTTTCCTATTCATTTCACCTTGTTTCCGGTAGAGTACCTCAGGAGTCAATAATTGATTATTAAGGATTTGGTGTAGGATCCACAAATTGAGGGACAGCATATGTCTTTCATTTGTCTGAGTCTTGTTACTTGCTTAGGTATAACAGTTTCAGTTCTGTCCATTTACCTAGTGAATTTCATGATGCCATAGTTTATTACACTTCAACAGAACTCATTTGGTAAACTGTACCAAATTTTCACTATCCACTCATCAGTTGAGGGACACTTAGGTTGTTTGAGGCCATTTGTTATTGGGAAAAGAGTAGCAACAAACATGGATATGCACATATATCTGCAATAGGATGAATCCATTGGGTGTACATCCAGGAGTGGAATGGCTAGGTCAAATGGTACAGTCATTTTTAGTCTTTTAAGAGTTTTCCACACTGCTCTCCATAGGGGGTGCTCAAGATTGCAGTCTCACCAACAGTGGATGAGTGTTCCCCTTACCCCACAATCTTTCCAGCATTTTCTATTGTTTGCTTCTGATCATAGCCAGTTTTACCAGAGTAAGATGAAATCTTAAAGTGGTTTTAATTTCCATTTCCTTAATTACTAATGATGTTGAACACTGTTTAAGATGTTTCTTAGCCATCTTTACTTCTTGTCTTGAGAAGTCTCTGTCCAGTCTTGAGACCATCTTTTAATTGTTTTCTTGTTCCTTTGTTCCTTGAATAATTTATATACTCTGGATGTTAAAAACTTCTGTCAAGTGATGTATCACTTGTAAAGATTTCCTCCTACTCTGTGGGTTTTCTCTTCATGACTCAAGATATATTCTTTTGCTGTACAGCTTTTAGTTTAATAGCTCCTACACAATGATGGTGACCTTATTTTCCTGAGCAACTACTTGTTTCCGGGGGGATTAGAAAGAACTTCTTACACTTAATCTTGTAGGTCATGCCAATCTTTCTCTACATTTTCAGAAGTTTCAGGTTTATATTAAGGTCTTTAATTCCATTTAGAGGGTTTGACTTTTGTACAAGGTTAAAAATAGGAGTTTAGTTTCACATTCGTATTTCACGTGATGATCTACTTTTTCCAGCACCACTTGCTGAAGATTACTAATGCCTTTCCTTTCCTCTATTGAGTGTTCGGGGCTTGTTTTCAAATATCATGTGACTGAAGTTGTGTGTATTAGAGTTCACATCTTCAATGTTGTTTCATTGATCTATGGTTCTAATTTTAGGAGTGCCAGTACTATGCTGTTTATATGTGTATAGCTCTGTAATAGAGTTTAAAATCTGGCATAGTAATCCCCACCTGAATTATTCAATTTGTGCTCAATTTCTTTGTCTAGCTGGGGTCTTTTGGTTTCATAGATGAATTTGGATTTTTTTTTGTAATTCGGTGAAGAACGCTGGGGGATTTTGTTTGGGTTGCATTGAATATATTATATTATATTTGATATTTATATCTATTCCTTATATTTATAATTAGAGATAAATGTTGTATCGTATTGATATAATATATTAGTAAATATATATAAAATATAAATTTTATATAATATATATATATATATATAGAATTCTTCCAACCATGAGCATGGGAAGTTCTTTCATCTTCTGCAGTCTTCCTCAATCTCCCTTTCTGTCAAAGATTAAAATTTTTTTATTTTAACAGATCTTTAGTGTCTATGGTCAAGTTTGTCTGAGATATTTTTTAAAGCTATTGTGCCTGTTGAGGGTTTTTCCTTGTCCGCGTTTTAGTTTATTTGTCCGTTAGTATTTGCCATGTTTTTTTCTTGTGGGATAGAGGGATCTCACACTGTGGACCCAGGGTTGGCCTGGCAAGACAGAGATCCAACGGTCCCCCTTCCCTCTAAATGGCTGGGATTAAAGTTTTCTTTAATAATTAAGATTATTAGCAATTTATCTCAGATCTTAAGACAAGATGGAATAATGTTTAAATTTTAATGGGAAACAACACGTTGTGTGTAACAAAATCATGTTATTTGTTTCAATGCATTTGGATGTGAGGATGTTAGAGGAATTAATTTGTCATTAATATCACCAACAGAAGAAATAATTTCCAAAGTTCTAGTTACATGTTTCTATATGGCAAATCTGAATTGTAACTTACAATCATTTATTTTATCAGGGTAATAAATTTTTCTCATCAGTAAATTAAAATTTTGTATTCTGTAATATTGTAATTTGTATTTGAACTCATTAAAATTATATTAAGAAGGGCTGGAGAGATGGTTAAGAGCACCAACTGCTCTTGCAGAGGATCTTGGATCTTGGTTTTTGATTCCCAGCACCCACAGGGGTGATAAGAACCATCTTTAAATCCAGTTTAAAGGGGAAAATTCTGAACGACCCTCTTTCTGACCTTCCATGGCCGGCAATTGCAAATGACAGGCGTGCACAGACGTACAGGCAGACAGTACACTCAATACATAAAAAAATAATAAATTAAAAAAGTTATATTAAGAAAACATCATAGTAAAGATTAGGACAACCATTTTATTACTGGACAGGTAATTTAGAAATTATCCTAAAATTTCTGAGGAATGCTTTGTATTTCTTGAAACATTGGTGCATGAAGTATGGCTTTAACTTTGGAAAAATCAAGGAGTATTAATATACTTAATCCACATAACTTCTCCTTAGGAACTTTTCTATACATGTATATATGCAACCTTAAATCAAAGCTGAGTAGAGTGTTAATGGTGAAGGCCAGAGAATGATATCCCTTAGCATCCTCAACATAGTCTCCAAAATATTATTCTGCATTACTTTTAAAAGACTTCAGCACTAATACCCTACAATATTGACTTCATCATTTTGAAAATCATTTGTAGTAATTTTTTTTTTTTTCAAACATTTGCAAGTAATGTTTGAGACAAGAATATTGGCTTCCCTGGAAACTAACTACAGTGCTTTAGTCTTGGGGTTGACTCACGAACTTAACATCTTGGAATCCTTGTCCCCAAGTTGGCCATGTAAATAGGTGATGTGACCTTAAAGTAGTGGGACTATTGGCAGGTTCTTGGGTTAGGGAACACTTCTTTTCAAAGGGATTAAGAGTATTCTTGTATGGAATACAGATCTTGGAGAAAAAGTTTCATAAATGGCATGCTAAGCTCCTCATCTTTCTTCATCTTTTTGCCTCTCCATGTAAAACTACTATCATTCCAGATAGCACATCACTTGCACTTGCTATTAATCCTCTTACAACAATAAAACAAACTAATTTATTTTATTATGAGTACTATTTACCCGATCAAAGGTATTCTGGAAGAGTGGTGGAAACAGTTATAGTCATACAAGTCTATGGCCAAGCCAAAAACCTCCATTTTCTTAACTTCTTTATGTCAATCGAAATGCTGCCTCACAGTATTTACATAATGCTTCCATTATGTAAACTTGTGCCCAGGTTGATGGGCTACATCCTGAAATAAAAACAGCAATCTTATTGGAATAGGGAAATTGAGGTTCTTCTCCTCGTTATTCTACTCTTCAAAAAGAAGCTTATTATCACATTTGTATGGAAATTAAACAGATGCATGGTATTGGAACTAAGCCTGTCCAGACCTTCTCGGCATCTTTATTTATTGATATTTATTTATTTATGTATTTATTATTTGTTTGTTTATTTTGTTTATTTATTATTTTCTGGACATGATAAATGGTACGTCTGCATGCAGGTTTTGGTGCACCCGCACGCTCCGTGGTCAATGCGGCAAGAGGTCAAAGAGGTGTCTCGAGCTTGCCCCTGGAACTGGATGTTCTCCTGGAATTGGAGTTATTAAGTACTGCGTTATGGTTCTCGCTGGGGCTGCCGATGGATGTTGCTAAGAAAATCATCTGGTAAACTCCAATTCATCTACATGGAGAAAAAAAAAACTTCCAGTGTCAGGGCAATCCGACCCCGCTTCTGACCTACCAAGACATTATGTACGACACGGGTGCACAAACCTACATGCAGACAATACATTCATCACATAAAAATAAATAAATAAATAAATAAGAAATAAATAAAATAATAATAATAAATTGTTAAAAATTGTTAAAAAAACCAAAAGCGTAATCAAAATTTTTTTAGAAAACTAAAACAAAATGATCCAATAGGTGCTAGAAACCGTCAAGCACATGGATTGTAATTGGAATCCCTGGAACCTGAGGATGGCTCATCTAGCTGATTCCATGAAGCATGCAACTCTTTCCCTAAATTCTAATTCCTCTCTTCACCATGTTAGAACATACCAGAATGCCATTTATTAATCAATATACAGCTAAATGGTTATACTATATTAGTTATTCTGTCATCTACACAAACTATTTTTCATAAATAAAGAGGAAGAAAATTGTTGATATTTCCTTCCTAGAATAGTGATGAGAGTGCTTTGGATTAACCGTTTATGGGTAAATTTTTTTTTTTATTTTTTGGACTTTTTTTTGTTTTCATTTCTCATGTGTGTGTGGCTTGTGGTGTGTTGTCGTGTGTGTGTGTTGGTGTGTGTAAGGTAGACGCATCGTCACCCCTAATTCTCTTAGGTTTGTTTGTATTTTTTTTTTTTTTTTTTTTTTAAATTTTATTTGATATTTTTAGATAATTTTAGTTATCGTTGTACATTGTAATTAGAGCTTGTGTGGGTCGTGCACACGCTGCTAATCAACGGAGGTCAGAAGAAGGTCTCGGACTTTCCCCTGAACTAGAATGCTCCTGGAATTTGGAGTACAGACATTCTAGCCACCATGTGGTCTAGGGATTGAACCTGGGTCCTCTGCCATCAGAGCGTAGGTGCTCTTAACCCCTAGGCTATCTCTCCAGCCCTTTGTTGGTATTTTTTAAAATTCCTATAGTGAATTCTGATTGAATTTAAATTACATCTCCCATTGTACCCCTCACTAACTCCTGCCAAATTCCATCTATTCTAATACAAGGTGGATAAACAGATAGATAGATGAAATGATGATAAGATAAGTAGATAAATAGATAGATGATAGATAAATAGATAGATATGTGATAGATATATAAATAGATGATAGACAGACAGATAGATAGATGATAGTAGAGATAGATAGATAGATAGATAGATAGATAGATACATACATACATACATACATACATACATACATATATGCAGATAGAGTTAAACGTGTCTCCAAATACCCTTTGGTGTGGGTGGATCCACTTGAGCCGAGTAAAGCCATCAAGAGTCTTATTTTTTTTTTATTTAATTTATTTTGGCTGATATATACAAATATAAACTTGTACATATTTATAGGGTCACATGGTGTTTCATGCATAGATACATTGTTTAAAACTTAAAACTGCTGAATATGTCCAGGTCTTTAAGCATATATAATTTCTCTCCCTCTAGCAGTACACCTCAATTGTCAATAGTTCTTCAGTTAGGCTTGGCATTCTTAATGACTTCCCCAAACCCGGATGGATTTTGTCTGGTTGGAGCATATGTGGGATATGGTGCATACTGTCACCAATGTTATGAGATCCTATGAGTGCCTTGCCAGCTAGCTGGAAAACTGTTTCCTATTAGCCCTTTACCACTTCAGGCTCTGAGAATTCTGTCCCATTGTCTACAATGATCCCTGAGCCTTGGTATGTGAAAGTTCGGTAACAGTGTGCTATTCAGAATGGGAATGTGTAGCGTCATCTTCTCTGCAGTTTGGCTTTCTGGATTAATCACCATCTGTCACATCTTGTCATATCTGCCAAGAGTGAGTGATGCATTAATCTGAGTATAACAGTGATTCATTAGGGGTCAGTTTAGAATTAAACTTATTTAGCAGAATAGTAGTATTAGGCTCTCCCTTATGGCCTGTAATCTGTGCAAGTACAGGTTCCTAGGCATAATATCATCGTGCTTCAGGAACTTCTTATGTGATATTCACATAACAGAACAGAATTCCCAATAAATTCCTTCAAACCATCCAAATGGCCACGATGTAGAATCATATTTCTATAAGTCACTACCTTGCTTGTGTGTAGCAAAGTGTCTTTTATTACTGGGAACACTAATTTAAACTTCCTTTCAAGTTCTGGGAGGTAATCATGGGATAGGCCAATAATCAGTATGATTTGGGGAGTCTCTTAATTCTTTACCTAGTAAGACCATCTACCAGAAATTTATCTTCACTGTTTCTCAAGGTGTTAAATAATAAAATGGTAGTTGAAATTTTATTTCTTTTCTATTTGCTCCATTAAAGAGAGGAAATTTGAGTTTGGTCATTTTTACAAAATCATTCTGGAGCCTAAATTCCTTGACTATATCTTTCTTTAGGTACATAACAAAATCATTTGTGGTAGAGATTAGTGACCTTTGATAGGAATGACATTTTTGTTGTAATGAAATATAATTCTAGTCAATAAATTAAAACCAGTTCCATTTAAATGCTTGAACAATTTAGTGACTTTGAATTCAAGCATGGCATTTAGAATAAGAGAGCTCTAGTAAATCATAACTTGCATTTTTGTGTGAATTAAAAATTTGTAAGCTTGTTGGATTATTGATTGATTTTCTTCCTTAGCAGATTGCATAGTACCCTCTATGAGAAGTTATAGTCAGCAAGGAGTCTTACAGGTCAATTTCAGCTCTAATGCTCTCAGTCCTTTGATGTATGTTGGGTTTTCAGTAACAAGGTCTTACTTTCTAGTTCTGGGAGGTAATCATGGGCTATGCCAATAGTCAGTATGATTTGGGGAGTCTCTTAGACTTCTCTGACCAACAACTCAAAGGGAGGTTTCTCCCATCTTGCCTTGGGTTTCTTGTTATATAGCCTTGAGGTATGTATTTTTCAGGAGGTTTTGAGCTAATATATTTCACTTATGTGGTTTTCACACCATGTAATGTTTATTTTTTCCTCTCTCTTTATCGCTCTCCATGCCTACCCTCTCTTCTCTACCCAGTTAAAGTACCCACATTTCCTATATCAAATACTTGTCTCCCATTATCCTCACAGTGCAATAATACATGGCAAACAGAAGGCAACAACTGCTCAAAACTTAAAGAGGCTGCAGATTGCATGTTGCTGTATAGGATGCTTGTATTAAATCTCACTCACCCAGGAGCAGGAAGATTGTAAGAGCCAGAATTGATGCATTATGAAAAGAAAACACTCTTCCAGGCCTCTGGGAACTTTCTCATATGAATTTACAGCAATAATAACAGCATGAACAAGACCCACACAAATTCAACTGGACAAAATTCCAGCACAGAACAGGGCATAATTATAATTATTCCAGCCTTAGCAGAGGAACTATTTCCAGCTGATCACTAATGCTTTAGCAGAGGACGTATTTCCAGCTGATCACTACTGGGTGAGGTACAGTTTATCTTCTTTAAAGGACCCGGGTTTGATCCCTAGCACCCACATGGTGGCTGAAAACCATCTTTAACTCCAGTTCCAGGGGAGTCTGACTCCTTCTTCTGACCTCTGCAGCATTGCACGACACAGGTCCACAAACCTACATGCAGACAGTACATTCATACACATACAAAAATAAGTAAAATTAAAAAAAATTTGGAGTGGAATTAAATGGGCTGACTAGATTCCAGTGGATGAACTTGCACTGAAGGATATCTGGGCACACAAACTTGACAGTATTGACCTAAATATATATGCCAGAATGCATGAATTGGTGGATGAGGTATTGGGAGTGTAGATGGAGGATGGGTGTAAATATAATTAAGATATATTATTTGAAATACACAAAAATTCCATTAAATATACATTGAGAAAAAATTGCAATTGGCTAATTGATGATTCAGTGATTTGTTCCCAGAATTGAGAGAGAAAGCTACATTTAATTATTTTACAGAAAGTTATCACTAGATAAAAATTGAAAACATAAAATTCAGAATACATAACTTATTTAACATGGTATTTATATTATGCTAATATAATATCTTGTTACTAGGAATAGTAAATGAATTTACTACATAATTTTTAATCGCCTACTTTATGTCAGAAATCAGGAAAAAAAAACTTCAATATGTCAGTCTCTTTCTGCTGCTTCTAGAAAATATTACACACTGAACAATATATAAACTTTTATTTTTCTCTCAGTTCTGAAAACTAAAAAAGGCCTATGTCAGGTTGTTGCAACTCTGTCTGACTAATGCAATTCTCAGCTTTTGGAACTCTGCTTCTTTTTTTTAATTTTTTTATTATTTTTTTATTTATTTCTGTATGTGTAGGAATGTATTGTCTGCATGCAAGTCTGTGCACCCGTGTCGTGCAATGCCGCGGAGGTCAGAAGTGGGCGTCAGATTCCCCTGGAGCTGGAGTTCTTGACATGTCACGTGGCAGAAAGTAGAAAGACAAGATCACTCTTCCTTCAACTTCAATTCCTTTGGTATGGGTGCTAATCTCTTCACCCCCTAAAGCCTATAGCTCCTAATAATGTAGTGATAAGGCTTGAGTTTCCACAAACTAATGTAGGACATGGTCATTGAAGCCACACCCAGCACTGAATTTCAGTAATAACATGTTCTTTAAAATTGTATTAATTTATTTATTTATTTATTTTTTTAGTCTTTATTTTTATTATTTTTTTAATTAATTTTTATTGATGCTTTGTGCATTTCATACATTTTTTCCAATTCAGTTCAGGCTTATTTCCCTTTCCCTCCCCCCCACCCCCACCCCATCCCAGATCATGCATTCTGCCATAACTGTCCTGCATCTTTCTCTCAGTTTTTTTTTTTTTTTTTTAGCTATAAGTGATAATCCATGAGTACAAGCATCCTTCATGCAAAACCTATCTGCAGGCTGTTGTGCCCAAACACCTACAGCCCCACCATCCAGTGGGGGGTGACAGGTTGTTTGTTCAATCAAGTTGATCAAATGAGTGTCCAGACTACATTGCTGTAGTTTCACCATTCACCCCAATCGCAGCCCTTACATTCTACCACGCCCCCTCTTCCGCAGGTTGTTCCCTAGGCTTAGAAAAGGGGCACAGGTGGATGAGAGGTAAAACAGTCCACTCTCTCTGGAGCTGTTGACTTGGACTCTGGTCAATTCTGGCTGTTTCCTTTCATGGGCTGACAGTTTGTCCAGGAATAACCTTTCGATCCTACTAATGAAGAACAAGCAATTAGATATATAGGTATTTAAGCAGCACTAATAGTTATGGTAGGTTACTTTAGCATAGACACATGTTTGGATATGTTAATCCATGAATTACAATTTTCCCCCCTGTTAAATATGACAGGGTCTTACTGTGGCTTATAACATCTNCAGTTTAAAAGTCTATTACTTTCTAAGTTCTGGAGGTAATCATGCCATGCTCAATAGTCAGTTGATGGAGTTCTCTTGGACTTCTCTGACCAAACAACTCAAAGGGAGGGTTTCTCCCATCTTGCCTTTGGGTTTCTTGTTATATCACCTTGAGTTAGTATGTATTTTATCAGACGGTTTTGACGCTAATATATATTCACTTATGTGGTTTTTCACACCATGGTATTGTTTATTTTTTCCTCTCTCTTTATCCTCTCATGCCTACCCTCTCTTCTCTACCCAGTTAAAGTACCCACATTTCCTATATCAAATACTTGTCTCCCATTATCCTCAACAGTAGCATATAATACATGGCAAACAGAAAGCAACAACATGCTCAAAAACTTAAATGTACTACAGAGGCTGCAGATTGCAGTGTTGTGTTATTAGGATGCTTGCTATTAAATCTCACTCACCCAGGGTCAGGAAGATTGTAAGAGCCAGAATGTGATGCAATTAAAAAGAAAACATCTTCCGAGCCTCTGGGAACTTCTCAATATGAAATTACAGCAATAATAACACCATAGCACAAGACCCCACACAATATTCCAACTGGACAGAAATTCCAGCACAGAACGAGGCGCATAATTATAATAATTCCAAGCCTAGCAGAGGAACTATCAGACTGACACTTAATGCTGTTAGGCAGAGGACCGATATTTCCTCAGCTGATCACTACTGGTGAGGTACAGTTATCTTCCCATCTTTAGTAAGGACCCGGGTTTTACTCCCTATGCACCCACATGTGGCCTGAAAACCATCTTTAACTCCAGTTTTCCAGTGGAGATCTGATGCCTCTTTCTGCACCTCTGCAGCATTGCAACGACACAAGCCCACAAACCTACATGCTGAACAATACCATTCACAACACATTACAAAAATAAGTAAAATTAATACAAAACTTCTTGAGGGAATTTAAATGGCTGACAGATTCAGTGGATAGAACTTCAAACTGAAGGAATCGTGGGCACAACAAAACATTGACAGTATTGACCATAAATATATATGCCAGAATGCATCCAATGGGTGGAATGAGTATGGGGTGTAGTATGGAGGATGGGTGTAAATATAATTACAGATAATATTATTTGAAATACACAAAAATTCCTATATAATAATATACATGAGAAAAATTTGCAATTGGGCCTCACTTGATGCTTCAGTGATTTGTTCCCAGGAATTTGAGAGAGAAAGCTATAATTAATTATTTACAGAAAGTTACACTAATTAAAAATTGAAAAACAAAAAATTTTCAGCAAGACATAACGTTATTTAACATGGTAATTTATATTAAATGCTACTATAATATCCTTGTTACTAGGAATAGTAAATAATTTACTACAAATATTTAATCGCCTACTTTATTCAGAAATCAGGAAATAATAAAACTTTACAATAATGTCAGTTCTTCTCTTTCTCGCGCTGCCTTCTAGAAAATCATTACACACTGAACAACTATAATAAACTTTTATTTTTCTCTACAGTTCTTGAAAACTAAAAAAGCCTATTCATTGTTTGCAACTCCTGTCTGACTAATCAATTTCTCAGCTTTTTGGAACTCTGCTCTTTTTATTTATTTATTTATATTATTTACTATTTATTCTTTTTTGGTGTACGAATGTATGTCTGCCATGCAAGTCTGTGGCACCCGGTCGTGCAAGCCGCGGAGTTAGTAGAAAATGGAGCCTGATGGATCCCCGGAGCATGGAAGTTTCTTTAGACATCCCACGTGGCAGAAAGTAGAAAGACAAGATCACTCTTCCTTCAACTTCAATTCCTTTGGTATGGGTGCTAATCTCTTCACCCCCTAAAGCCTATAGCTCCTAATAATGTAGTGATAAGGCTTGAGTTTCCACAAACTAATGTAGGACATGGTCATTGAAGCCACACCCAGCACTGAATTTCAGTAATAACATGTTCTTTAAAATTGTATTAATTTAGAAGGAATTTTATGCTACACAAAAGAACTGAGCTATAATTATGAATTTTTTCTTATCTGTTGTGCTTTTGAATAAATAAAAATTTTATTGGTGTTTTATGTGTTTCATACATCATTCTCTCAGTCCAATTTAGACACATTCCCCTTTCGCACCCCACCCCCCCACCCACCCCACCCCAGTTCATGCATTCGACATACATGTCTTGCAACTTTTTCTCAGTAGTCTTTTTAAAGTTTTTCTTGCAAGTTTTTATGTTGTTGGATGCATAAAGTTTGACAGTCATTCTTTGACCCTCCCTGTTTGTTCCTTTATTGTCCCTCCCATTTTATGCTCTAAAATACCCATATTTATAGTCAATGATACCAAAATATAGATCTCTTCGAAAAACGTATGCTTTTTAATTTTTCAAGTCAAGAAAAGAGGAAAATATCAGATTAGAAATCCGAAGTATAAATCACCAAACCAAAAATTATTTTCATGATATAAGAAGAAATCAGGGTAAGAAAAACACAGTGCAATTTTTTGAAATAGGGGTTTCATTGTGGAGGTATTGATATTAGCATCAATTAATATACCTGGAATAATGAGATAGACATCTCTTCCTCTATTATAATAAATACCGTCCTGCTCTATGGAACTATTTGTTCCATTCATGGTGATTACTAAAGAAAATATTCCATTCATCCAAGCAACTATATCTTTAAGTACTGAGTAATAAAGTTTGCCAAGGATTTTGGGCTAAGATCCAATGTATATTTAACTTGAATTTTGAGAAACTGCTGGAAACTAGGGCATTCTCGTGTAATATGTATTCACAGTTTTTTCCCATAGAAGATCATAGAATAAGATTGTTCCCATGAGTTACACTTAAAAATGTTCCCACATGTAAATTTACATAACTTATCAGATAAACAATTGGAACAATAAAATATATAAATATTCATGTAAAAGATACATTGTCAAATCTATGAATTGAATTAAATTCACTTGTTAATGTCTAGAAAGAACTTCTGATACAGAAATTATAAGAGTTAGAATTTAAAATCCCATAATTATAATTATTTCAGATTGGTCTGTATGAGTAATCGCACTAAAACAGAGGAAAATTCTACACATGTTATATTCATTTTCAGACCATTGCATATTTTCAATGTTTAAATAATTCTGTAATACATAATATATATATATATATATATATATATATATATATATCTTTAGACAAGGTCCTTCCTAAAAATGTTTTAACTAACTTTTCTCATTTCTGTATTTCAGATTCATATTCGAATAACTGATAGACTATCTAGAGACTTTTATGATAATTATGTCTTTATTATTTAAATAGAATACAGAATTTTTATCTAAGCTTTTTTCCCTTTCTGTGTGTATTTTTTCCCCATTTTTTGTTTTTGTTTTTGTTTTGGTTTTTGAGACAAGATCTCTGTTTAGTCATAGCTGGCCTAGAACTTTCTATGTAGACCAACTTGGCCTTGATTTCACAGAGAATGGCCTGGTTGATTCTGCCTCCCCAGTGCTGTGATTAAATACATGTGTGTCCATGCTTGCTTCAGTATTTGGTATTTCTTTAATTCTAAAATAATTTCTCACATACAAATTTATTTACAAAAACAACAGCACAAGACCATTCTAGTAATACAAAGGGGAGGGGGCTAAAAGTGATAATATTAATGAAAACTATATTGTGTGGGGGGTAATGGTACATTAAGATTCATGTTAATAAATTTTCATACTTAATTATTAAATAGCCATCTTTTTTACTAGTTATATTTAACAGTACACAAAATCTGTGGGTTTATAGGATAGCCATTAAAGTGGATAATCCAGAAAAAGACA
Organism: Rhizomys pruinosus; assembly: GCA_009823505.1. NCBI lineage: Eukaryota > Metazoa > Chordata > Mammalia > Rodentia > Spalacidae > Rhizomys > Rhizomys pruinosus. The sequence continues at coordinate 1,793,348 of VZQC01012687.1, read as the reverse complement.
AATTATTGTCTATTATTTTTCATGTTTAAAGTACAAATATGTATCAATTTATATGGGTATAGCAATTCCAGTGAATGTAATTGTTATCGGTGTATGTTTTTCATTCAGCATACATATAATGAACATATACTATGGACTTTGAAAGCCTCTAAGTGTTAGTGGTAGAAACAGAAGAAAACAGGCATTTGTAGCTACTATGCCAGAGGGAAATTATCATGGGAAGGTAGACAGCACTGGAACAAGGTCCTCTAAAGAAGACATAGTGAGAAAAATGCCTGAAGTTTCCATATGATGGGTATAGAAACCACTCAGCTATAACTGATCATAATTGGCCTCACAAGTAAGGAAGAATGTGACAGGTAGCTCCATCATTAACCATGAAGAATAATGTAATAACTTTAAGGCTTTCTCTAATTAACTAATCAGCATCACATTTGTTGATTATGAATGTTTTGCTATTCACAGGATGTGCAAAGTTTAAATGTGAATATATACTACTAAGAAACAAGTACATTATAATTTTAAAGACACTTATTTTATTTTATGTGTATGAGTGTACTGCCTGCATGTTTGTAAATGTATTGGTGTCATGCCCTGACTGCTGAGGTCAGAGTAGGCATCAGATCTCACAGAACTGGAGTCACAGATGGTTGTTAGCAAGTATTTGGGTGGTGGTAATCAAACCCAGGTCTTCTGCAAGAACCGTCACTGCTCTTAACTGCTGAAACATTTTGCCAGCCTCATATATTACATTTTTAATCCTGTAATACCATGTCTGTTTTCCTCTAATGGCACTAGAGTTGGAAGTAGAAGCACAGTCTTTGAATGGATATTGCCTCTAATCATGAGCAAATAACTTTATCATTTTGACAACAGTCTCTTCCTCATATGTGTTCCATCCTCAGAAAGCTGATGACTCAAAGTGTGGCAGGTTGCCCTCAGTGCCTAGAACCAAAGGGTATTGGAGAGGCCATAGAGCAAGTTCTTCCTGACCTCCTGCTCATCTACCCTGACTTATTTTTGCCTTGAATCAAATCATAGAGAACAGAATACATCTTTTACATGATGAAATGTAGAAAACAGAGCACATCTCTCATAAATGAAACCATGAAATACAGAAAGGCTGCCTCTCAATTTTCCCTTTCCTTGGGAAACTTTATTCCAGAGAAATTCTGTCTAATAACTAGCAGAAAAGATGATGTTTGTGTTTCCTGAGAATATAGATTCCCCTGTGAAAAGTAAGTTTGAAGATATGATAAAGAAAAATTTCTCAACTGTTTTTAAATACCCTAATTAACTTAGAAGATGATAAGCATATTTGTATTCTTTATTTATTCATTTATTTTTATATTAATTATTGAATTTTGTTTGGTCTCTTTGATGCAGGGTCTCCATGATGCCCCAGCTGTCCTGGAACTCCCTATGTAGATCAGGCTAGTCTTGAACTCATAGAGATCCACCTGCCTCTGCCCTCTGAGTGCTGCGATTAAAGCCATGTACCATCATGTCCAGACCATTATAAAATTATTTTTATTTTATGTATATGAGTAGATTGCCTTCATGTATGTAAGTGAACCTGCATCCTGCAAAGCCTGTGGAGGTCACAGGGCATGGATCCCAAGGAACTGGAGTTATAGAAAGCTGATAGTAACCAAATGAATGCTGAGAATTGAACCCTGATCTTCTTCAAGAATATCCAGTGTTCTTAACTGCTAAGCCATCTCTCCAGACCCCTGATAAACATATTTTTCTTTAGATTATACATATATCACCTTTGTCTGATTCGTACAACTTACCTAGTCTTTCAAGATGTTTATGGACCTTCTGGAATTAAAACAGTAAAGTAAAATTTTTTTTGAATCTTGGCAGATTTCTTTGAATTTCTTTCACAGTTATAATATTGAGATAGTTATGTTCAACATTTTTAGGCAAAAAGTAAAGAAAAAAGTTAATGAGACATTGGAAGATGAAATTCTTTATATTTTATTCTTTATATGTCTGTTATTTAACTTTTTCTTCATTTTGTGTTCGGGCTCAGCATTCTTGAATTGCATGTCAGCTTGCTGAAAACAGCTTCTTTCCCGTCAAGCACAGCAGATTAGGAATAATCTTTGCAAATAATGAAATGTTTTGTGTAAGTGGAAACAAACTGGTTCCATACAAGAAAAAAAAATGCTTTCCCACTAAACATATTTACATGGAAAAAATAGATACCCACAGTCTAAAGAGTTTCAGGGTCCAAATGTAGCTTTAATAAACACTATATTAAAATCTTAAATAAATTAAGCATTTTTGTTGTAAAGATCATTAGTGTTTTTGGTTACATTTGGTCCCAGGTTTTTTTTTTTTTTTTTTTGAGGCTATTGTGAGTGGGAAGGTCTCCTTATATTCTTTCTCCAGTCGCTTGTTGTTGGTGTAATGAAAGACTACTGCTTTTTCTGAGTTAATTTTGTATCCTGCCTCTTGACTGAAACTACTAATAATTTCTAAAGTTTTCTGTTGGAGTTTTTAACATCCCTCAGGTAAACTATCATATCATCTGCAAAAAGGATTAATTTGACTTCCTCTTTTTCAAATAATGCTCCTTTAATTTCCCTTTCTTTCCTTATTGCCTTACCAAGTGTTTTAAGCACTATATTGAAGAGGAGTTGCAATAAGTGGGAGTCTTGCTAGGTTCCTGCCCTTAATGGGAATGTTCATGATTTTTCTCCATTTAAAATCGGGATGTTGGCACTGGGTTTGTTATATATGACTTTGATTATATTGAGGAATATTCTCTTCAGTCCAATTCCCTCCAGAACTTTAAACATGAAGGGATGCTAGATCTTGTCAAAGGCTTTATCTGCATCAATTTAGATGATCCTGTGGTTTTTTTCATTCAGTCCATTTATGTGTTTAATGATATTTATTCACTTCTGTATGTTGAACCATTCCTGAATCTCTGGCAGGAATCCAACTTGATCATGATGGATGATGTTTTTCATGTGGGTCTGTATGCGATTTGCAAGTATTTTGTTGAGAATTTCCCCTGAAGAATGACATTTAAGATGACAACAAAAGATGGAAAAACCTCCCATGCTCATGGATTGGAAAAATTAATACAGCAAACGTCCATTCTACCCAAATTAATATGCAGAGTCAATGCAATCTCAATGAAAATCCCCATGAGTTTCTTCACAGACTTGGAAAAAATCTTTAAATTCATATGGAAAAACAAAAGACCCCAAATAGCCAAAGCAACTCCGAGTAAAAAATGCAATACAGGGGGATCACTTTACCAGAGTTCAAGCTGTATTACAGAGCTATAGTCATAAAGACAGACTGGCACTGGCACAAAAACAGACCCATTGACCAATGGAACAAAATTGAAAATTCAAACTTGACCTATTACAACTTCAGCCACCTCATATTTGACAAAGGGGCCAAAAAAGCTCAATGGAGGAAAGATAGTATCTTCAGCAAATGGTGTTGGCCAAACTGGATCACCATTTGTAGAAGAACAAAATTAAACCCCTACCTCTCACCCTGTACAAAAATCAACTCCATGTGGATTAAAGACCTCACAGTGAAACCTGAAACTCTGAAGGTGATAGAAGAAAAAGTTGGAAGCAACCTATAAGACATAGGCATAGGAAAATACTTTCTAAATAAGACAGCAGCTGCACAAGAAATAAGGTCAATAATTGACAAGTGGGAGTTTATTAAACTCAAGAGTTTTTGTACAGCAAAAGAAACAATGAAAGAAATGAAGAGAAAATCCACAGAGTGGAAGGAAACCTTCACTAGTGATACACCTGATAGAACATTAACATCAAGGGTATATAAACTACTCAAAAAATGAAGGAGTAAGAAAACAAATGACCCACTCAGAAGATGGAGTGAAGAGCTGAAGAGAGACTTCACAAATGAATATTTAAAAATGATGGCTGAAAATCAGCTTAAAAGGTGTCCAATATCACTAATAACTAAAGAAATGCAAATTAAAACAACTATAAGATTTCATATTACTCTGGTAATATTGGCTATGATCAAGAAAACAAAGGATACTAAAAGCTGGGGAGGTTGAGGTGAAAGGGGAACACTCATTCACTGCTGGTGGGAATGTAAACTCATACAACCACTATGGAAAACAGTGTGAAGAACCCTTAAAAGACTCAGAATGAGCCTACCACCTGACCCAGCCATACCACTCCTGGATATATACCAACAAGACTCATCCTACACCAAACATACATGCACATCCATGCTTCTTGCAGCTCTCTTCACAATAGGAAAGAGCTGGAACCAACCCAAATGTTCCTCAACTGACGAGTGGATAACAAAAATGTGGTACATCTACACAATGGAGTTCTATGCAGCAATAAAGAAAGATGACATCATGAACTTTTCAGGTAAATGAATGGAACGCAAAGTCATATGCTAAGTGAAGTAATACAATGTCAGAAATAAAAAGGTGAATGGTTTCCCTCATGTGTGGATGCTAGCACCAAATCCCCAGTTAGCAGGCAAACTGAGTAACTTTATTATTTATTTCCATTTTATCTGAAAGCAACTGTGCTGCTAAAACATGAATCTTTTAACAGGCAGTAGAAAACTTATCACCTATTTTCAGACATTGTAATTACCCTATATGGGTGGAAGGCATGAATACATATTTTAGAGTAATATAAAATTAAAGGGAAAATGTGAATTCCTAAACTTATTTTGGAATTAACATACAGTTTCTTTCCAGAGGTCATACTTTTGGTACTTATGTGATATTTATATAGGCATATTTTGGAGCAAAACAAATGGGAGGGAACAACAACACAAGGACTGGGTCAAAAAACTGACTGATATAGTTACATTCTTCCTGTAACAGTAAACCTCTGCAGAGAAAAAACTTTAGAAAGATTAAGAGAAAGATGCAGGACATGTATGGCAGAATGCATGAACTGGGGTTGGGTGGGGGACAGGGAAAGGGGAATATGTCTAAATTGGAATGAAAAATGATGTATGAAATACATAAAACATTAATAAAAAGAAAATAGATTAAATACTAACATATTGTACAAAAGTATGCCAGACAAGTAATTATGAGGACTATTTTATGAAATAGTAGGTTGTATTGTAGTTTGTTCTAATATGGGAAGCATTTGCTATGTGATGATATAATTATTAATGAACTTGAATTAATGTCACATAAATCAAGCAGTGTTTATAGAACAAGTTTATAACTTAATATTATAAGTCAGAATTTCATATTTGCTATAATATTAATTGATTTTTCAGTTTTAATTAAATCCCATTGTTTCAGTAAATACTTTTTCTGTCCTATCTTAATTCTATGTTGTTCGTTATGTGCTCCAAAATAGGAAGGTGTTTGCTTTGTATAATTTTCCATTCTCTTCTTCATCAAAAGTAAATATATTTAAACAGAATGCCATAAAATATATTTTATTTCATTATGTGATCTTGGGCAGGAGAAAAAAATGATACATTGAATAATTTGGCACCTGAGTAAAATGCAAAGTCCTGTGTGAACTATTTTTTTTTTTTTAGAAATTTTAAAAAAAGGAAAACCCAAAAAACCAAAAAAACAAGAAAATAAAAAAAAAAACAAGAAAGACATAAAAAAAAAAAAAAAAAACAAACAAAAACAACCAAGAAAAAAGAATAAAAGACAAAACAACAACCCCAGAAAAATTTAAATTTAAATTTTTTTTTGCTTCAAAATAGATGTCTGTGAAGAAAAACAGAATCAAAAGTTGTATGTGTGTGTATGTGTATGTTTGTGTATTTGTATGTGTGTGCATGTGGAGAACAGAGGTTAAGGTTCAGTGTCCTCCACTATCAACTGGTGAATTCCTAGTATTGAGATTGGTGGACACAGTCTATCTTCAGAGGATAGAGGTCAGATAACTTAAGCTCTTAATGATGGCATTGAAGGTATTTTTGGTGAAGTTGCTCAGTGTGGTGGTACAACTCTTAACTTATGTACAAAATCGTTAATACCAGTCATCAACAGAGCTTCATAGGCACAGGACAGAGATGACCCAGTGACACCGAGAAGAGAGATATGTCACACAACTACAGAGCCACAGCTTCTTGTCACCTTGCATGAGACACTGTAGCTTCCTAATTTTGTTCCCTAAGAGCCTGCTGGATAAGGACAATGACAAGTTTGGCCAAGGAGATGGTCCTCGGGCTGGACTTGGCTACTTCACTGGTACACTTAACACCCAGAATCACATAAACATTGTAGTACCCAATAGCAATGAAAGCCTACTATCAGATCAGTGGGCCAGCCTGAGTCTGCTTCTGCACTGGCATGATCTTCAAATCTCATCCTTGAAGGATGTACCGAACAAAATGTCAATCTCAGTCTCATTGAGAACAGACTGATATATTTCTGAAAGTTGATATTCATGACCTTGATCAAGGGATCCATATTGGTGACACAGTTCACTCTTTATGTTCTGCTTTCCTTTCCCCAGCCCCAGGATATCTACCTAGCCTCAGTCAGGGTAGAATTGATACACCCTGGAAGCCTCCTGACTCTCTGAAGCCAGGGTGTCAAGTCCTCTGAGCTCTCCTATTACACCCTGTATCATTAACCCTTTGATGTTTTCCAAGAGAATTGTAACTGCCTCCAGGTCCCAACTCTGCAGTTTCCCCTCCCAGCTTCTTTATTTCAAATCCTTATTTTCCTATGTATTCGAATAAGTTCAATTAATGTTACCCATACATGCCTGGATACAGGAGCTTCCACTGGGGCATGACAACCTATTAGGGGCCACACACTGGGTGAGGGACGATTGTTCATTCCCCTACAACTCTAAGCTGTCAGTAGCTCCTCATTTGTGAAGACTTCATGAGATGCGCCCCAATCCTTGCTGGAGCTTTGAATTCCTTGAGGTTTTACACGTCTTATGCAGTTAACCAAAGCCAGCAGGAGTTCATGAGTGCAATAGTCATGTCCTGTCTTGAAGATAATGTTTCACAGAACTACTCATAATTCTTTGGCTTTTCAATTATTTCTACCTCCTCTTCTATTATCTCTCCTGAGCTGTGTCTGAGGACATCCATAAGATGTCCCATTTAAGATTAAACAAATAGTCATTTGTTGAATTATTGACTACTGCCCAAAGGGGGGAAATGCTTATATGACGAAAGAGAAGCATCCCATGTTTATGAATATAAACAAAAATATTTAGAAAGCAATTTGACATCAAGACCAGTTATCAAAAAAAAAATTATAGGTTCCTCCCTAGGGCCTATGACATCCCCAGCCATGGGCTTTTGAATGGATTTACAGAATCAAGGAGAACTTCCCTCCTGTGAAGCATGCCTCAAATCTAATCAGAAATTGGTTTGTTAACGCCATTTTACCACCTTACACTTAGCCAGCAGATCTTGCCAGGCAGATAATTTGTAGCATGTGAGGTACAAATTCTGAATGGGGTAAGATAAAAAAAAATCTTTTGGTCTTTTTGCCCCAGCTGTCCTGGAACTCACTATGTAAAATAGGTGTTGAACTCACAGAGATCTGCCTGGCTCTGCCTCCCAAGTGCTGGGATTAAAGGCATGGACCATCTTGGCCCAAGATGAAATCTTAAAGTGGTTTTGATTTGCATTTCTCTAATTACTAATGATGTTGATCACATTTTAATGTGTTTCTTAGCCATATTTTTCTTTTTTTTTTTTTTGAGAACTTTCTGTTCAAATTCATTCCTCATCTTTTAATTGGGTCATTGATTTTCTTGATTGTTGTCTGAGTTCTCTTTATATTCTGAATGTAAATTCTGTTAGATGTGTAATTGGTAAATATTTTCTCCCATTCTATTTGTTCCCTCTTTACTTCCTTTGTTGTTTCATTTGCTATATGGAAGATTTTTAGTTTAATGAGGTCCAGTAAGTCAATTGTTGACCTTAATTCCTAAGCAACTGGTGTTCTATTTAGAAATTCTTGTCCTACATCTATATCTTGTATATGGTCTTGGCTCTGCTTTCTCCAATTTGGAGTCTCAGATTCCATATTGTGGTTATTAATATATTTGGAGTTGATTTTTGTACATGTTGATGTCTAATTTTTACTTCTACAGGTTGAGATCCAGTTTTCCAGCACCATTTGCAGAAGATATTGTTTATCCTCCAATGAGTATTCTTGGAACCTTTGTTTTGACAAAGTGGATGAAATTGCATGCACCCATATTTGAGTCTTCTGTTTCATTCCATTGATCTATGAATGAGTTTTGTGTTGATAATATGCTGTTTTATGACTATAGCTCTGTAGTATAGTGGGAGGTCTGTTATGATAATCCCAAGATTTGCTCTTTTTGCTCAGGATAGCTTTGGATATCTGTTTTTTTCTGTGATTGTACATCAATTTTAGGATTAAAAATTATCTGAAGAATGTTATGGGGTTGACATTTTATTGAATCTATAGATTCTTCCTGGTATGATGGCCACTTTCACAATAATAATTGTAACAATGCATATGCTCAGAAGGCCTTTCATATCCTTATGTCTCCCTCAATCTATTTCTTCAAAATGTTCAGTGTAGATATCTTTTTAATGTCTTTGATAAGATATTTTTGGTCTTTAACGTCTTTGATATTTTTTGAGGCTACTGTGAATAGGAAGATTTCCATGATCTCTTTCCCTGACTTCTTGTTATTGTTCTATAGAAAATCTACTATTTCTGTAGACTGATTTTTGTAACATGCCACATTTCTGTAAATGTTAATTATTTCTAGAAATTGTGGGATCCCCTAAGTATAATATCTCACCATTATTAAATAAAGTTTATTTCATCATTTTTCCAATTATTACTCCTTTAATTCCTTCTCTTGTTTTTTTGCTCTAGCAAGACTTTCAATGACTAAGTTTAAAAAGGAGTGAGGAGACTACCCATGCTGTATAATGGATACCAGTACAGGAAGATCAAGACAGGACGCGGTGCTTACTGGACCTCATTTGGTGACCATGGGAAGGGAAACCCCAGTGTGGAGCACAAAGACAGAGTGTTGGTAGTCTGGGCTTACCAAGGAGGAACATTCAAACATAACATCTTTCAGCCTTATTAGGAAAAATAATCATATGCTGAAGATGCTAAAACCTGTGATATATGTGGCATGCATATATGCCTATTTTGGAGTGAGGCATTTTGGATGAAATACCAACAACAACAACAGCAACAACAAAAACAACAACAACAAAAAGACTGGGTCAAAGAACTGACTGAAACAGTGAAATTCTGCTCGAAACAGTGAACTTCTGCATAGAAAATTTTGAAAGAGACTTAGAAAAGGATGAAAAACATGTTTGGCAGAATGCATGAGCTCTGGTGGGGTGGGAGGACAGGGAGGGGCCTGGGTCTAGATTTGATTTGAAAATTTGTATGAAATGCACAAAGCTTCAATAAAAATTGGCTTTGAAAAAAAGTTGGAGAAGCAGGAAGCTTTGTCTGGTTCCTGAATTTAAAGGGAATTCTTTCGGCTTTCTCTTTTAAAGTGATGTTGGATGTGGGTTTGTTGTATACAGTTTTAATGTATGGAGATATGTTCCCTTCAACATAGTTCCCTCTAGGACATGCAACATAAACCATGATGGTATTTGCCAATTTCATTTTCTGAATCTGTTAAGACATTCGTGGGATTTTTGCCTTCATGCCCATTTATATGATTGATTACATTTATTTTCATGTGTATTGAACGATCTATGCATTTTTGTAATAAAGGTGATTTGATCATGGTGAATGATCTTTTTGATATGTATCTTTATGTAGTTTCTAAATATTTTGTTGATATTTTTGCATATAGTATTTTTGTTGTTGTTGGGTCTTTACCTGGTTTGGGTATGAAAGTACTATTGGCTTCATTGAAAGAGTTTCAAAGTTCTCTTTTTGTTTCTATCATCTTGAATAATTTAAGTATTTGGTTGTGTATCGTCTTTGAAGGTCTGATAAAATTTGGCTCTGAATTCATCTGGAACGGGGACTGTTTCTTTGGGAAGCTTTGTGTTACTCTTTTGAATTCCTTATTTGCTACAAATTGTTTTAAAGTGTTGATCTCTTCTTGGCTTAATTTTAATGCATTTATTGCATTTAGAAATTTTTCCATTTCACTTAGATTTTCAAATTTACTAGAGTACAGGTTTTTTAAGGTATTCCTTTGTAATGTTCTGGCTATTTTTGTTGTCTGTTGTCTGTTATGATGTTTCCCCTTTCCTCTCTGATTTTGTTCATTTTGGATTTTTACTTTCTTTTTCTTTTTTGTCTTTTTTGAGACAGGGTCTCCCTGTACCCCCAGCTCTCCTGGAACTCACTATGTAGACCAGCCTGGCCTTGAACTCACAGAGATCCACCTACCTCTGTCTCCCAAGTTCTGGGAATACAGGTATGTGCCACCACACCTTTTGTTAAGCTGGGCTAAGAATGTTTCTATCTTATTTAATACATTTTCAAAGAACCAATTCTTGTACAGTTATTGTATAGTAGTTAGTCAATAGATTGCTATACTAATATCACTCTCTTTCAGGTTTTTTTTTTTTTTTTCCCTACTGGGCATTAATTATATCTTCTCTCTCCCCTTAACTGTCTAGGTCTCTCTTTTTTTCCATGGATTCTCTATGTAAAGTATCCCCATTTCTCCCTTGATACTGTCAGTCTCCTATGGCCCCACTTCTCTTGGGCTCATTCTTTCCCCATTTATAAACCCTTTCCTACTATAACCCTTCCACTCCCCTCCCATTTAGTTTTATCTATTCCTCCCTTAGTAACACCTATCACTTATTAGCCTTCTGTCTCAGGTGTTCTCTTTCCCTTTACCTTCTTGGATCCTTTACATTGGCCTGGTTTCTGCAGTTTCATTTGAATATATACTTACTTATAAGGATTCGGTGCTAGGAATTCACAAATGAAGGACAGCATACATCGTTTGTTTTTCCTAGTCTGTGTCACTTCAGTTAGCATAACATTGTAGTTCCAAATATTTACTTGCAAATGTCATGATGTCCTCTTTCTTTATCGCTCCATAGAACTCCATTATATAAATGCACCACGTTTTCATTATCCACTCATCATCAGTTGAGGGACAATTAAGTAGCCTCCATCTCTTTGCTATTGCAAAAAGAACAGCAATAAATATGGATGTGCACATTTCTTTGCAATAGGATGAATATTTTGGGCATACATCCAGGAATGCTATGACTGGGTCAAATGTATGTTCATTTTTAGTCTTTTAAGAGTTCTCCACATTGATTTCCATATGGGTTGTATGAGATTGCAATCCCACCAGCAGTGAATAAGCATTCCCTTTTCCCTACAACCTAGCCAGCATTTGTTTTCTTGATCATAGCCAGTCTTATTGGAGGGTAAGATGATCTTTTTTAAAATTAAAATATTTTTATTGTTTTGTGTGTTTTATACATCATTTCTCAGTCCAGCTTATACACACTTCTTTTTCCATGTCTCCCACCTCACCCCAGTTCATGCATTCTGCCACAAATGTTTTCCATCTTTTTCTCAGTCTTTTTTTTTAACTTATTTTATTTATTTCAGTATGTATATGAATATACTGTCTGCATGCAGGTGTGTACACCCGTGTCGTGCGATGCCGTGGAGGTCAGAAGAGGGCGTCAGATTCCCCTGGAACTGGAGTTCTCCCGGAATTGGAGCTTCAGACGGTTCTCGGCCACCATGTGGGCGCTGGGGATCGAACCCGGGTTCTCTGCAACAGCGGTCGGCGCTCTCAACCGCTAGGCCATCTCAGTCTTTTTAAAAGACTCCAATTCAGTTCAGGCATATATCCCCTTCCCTTCCCCCCACCCCACCCCTACCCATCCCAGATTATGCATTCTGCCGTAAGTTTTCTGCATCTTTCTCTGCTTTTTTGTTTTGTTTTGTTTTCTTTTTTTTTAACAATAAGTGATAATTTGTAAGTGTGTATCATTGACAATGCGCGGATTTCTTCATGTAAAACCAATCTGCAAGCAGTTGTTGCCAAACACACACAGCTCATGGGTCCCCACCCATCAGCAGGGGGGCGCTTGTATGTTCAATCAAGTTGATCAAATGAGTGTCCAGCTATATTTTTTCTTGCAGAGGTTTATTGTTTGGGAGAGGTAACGTGTTCAGTAAGCTCTTTGATCCAGTCCTTTTGTCATTGTTGTTCCCTCCCATTTGTATGCTCTAAAATATGCATATATACATCACATATGACATATATTATGACCTTTGAAGATAAACTGTACGTAATTCCAAAATATGTTTTGGAGTTCACATTTTTTTTTATTTAATTTTTTTATTACTCTAATACATATGATTTCATCTCATTGCAGTAACTACAAAGTCTGAAAATAAGTGGTAGGTTAATTCTAGATGCATTAAGGAATTCACATTATATAACGCATAGTTGCCTTCTAGATAAAAACAAATATAGAAAAGAAATATTAACTTTGCACAGCTTGGTTTTCAAATAGATTGTTTATTTGTTTTTTTTTATTTTTTTATTTATTATTTTTTTTCAATTTTTTTTATTAGAGGTTTGTGTATTTCTACATCGTTTTCAATTCAGTTTTCAGGCTATATTTCTCCTATTTCCCTGTCCCCCAACCCACCCCTACCCTATACCAGATTAATGCATTCTGCCGTAAGTTTTCTGCATCTTTCTCTCTTTTTTTGTTTTGTTTTTTTTTTTTTTCTTAACAGTAATAAATGATATTTGTAAGTACAAGCATTCTTCATGTAAAACCAATTGCAAGCAGTTGATGCCCAAACACACAGTTCTCATGGGTCCCACCATCCAGCAGGGGGGCTTGTATGTTAATCAAGTGTGAGTCAAATGAGTGTCCAGGTCTATATTTTTTCTGCTGCAGAGGTTTATTGTTTGGGCAGAGGGGTTAACTGTTTCAGTAAGCTCTTTGATCCAGTCATGTTTGTCATTGTTGCCTCCTCCATTGTATTGCTCTAAAATATGCCTATATAACATCACCATATTACCAATAATTATGACCTTTGAAGATAAACTGTAGTGAAATTCAACAAATAATGTTTTGGAGTTCACATTTTTCCTTTAATTATTTTTACTCGTCATACGATGAATGCATACCCTCCATTCATATATCACATACTACAACAGTCTGAAAATAAAGGTCAGTTAATCACTAGACCTATTAAGGAATTCACATTATAACAGCATAGTTTGCTTCAGATAAAATCAAATATAGAAAAAGAAATATTAACGTTTGCTACAGTCATTGTTTATTTTTTTTTTATTTTTATTTTATTATTATTTTTTAATTTTTTATTGATTGCTTTGTGTATTTCATAACATCATTTTCCAATTCAGTTCATGGCATATTATCCCCCCTTTTCCCCCCCACCCCCCCCTACCCATCCCAGATTATGCCATTCTGGCGTAAGTTTTCTGCATCTTTCTCTGCTTTTTGTTTTTGTTTTGTTTTCTTTTTTTTAACAATAAGTGATAATTTGAAGACAAGCATTCTTCATGTAAAACCAATTTGCAAGCAGTTGTGCGCCAAACACACACAGCCATGGGTCCCACCATCCAGCAGGGGGGCTTGTATGTTCAATCAAGTTGATCAAATGAGTGTCACAGTCTATATTGTTGTGAGTTTCACCATTCAACCCCAATCGACCCTTACATTCTACACACGATCCCCTCTCCGCAGCATTGTTCCCTAGGCTTAGAAAAGGGGCACAGGTGGATGAGAAGCAAAAACATCTACTTTCTCTGGAGCATGATGTCTTGGTCTCTAGTCAGTTCTGGCTGTTTTCTTTCATGGGCTGCCAGCTTGTCCAGGCTAACTTTCGATCCTACTAATGAGCACATCAATTAGATATTTAGGTATTAAACAGTATAATATATAGCCTTTTGATCCTATAATGAAGTCACACATAATTAGATATATAGTTTTTAAACAGTACTAATTGCTATGGTAGGTTTTCTTTGGTAAACACACAGATGTTTTGGATGGTAGTTAATTCATGATATTTACATTGTTTTTTTTTTAAGTATGGCAGGGTCTTCGTGGATTGTAAACATCTTCCTAACCATTAAGGAGAGTGTAAGCTTGTGGCATCAGCCGTGGGTTATTCTCCAAGGAGGAGGACCTCTGACTCGAACAATGGATAATATTTCTACCAAGAGATGTTGGCCAGGGGATCCAAGCCCCCACAATGGTAAAAGCTCCTTGCTCCAAAACTGGGATATCTGCAGGAAGAGAGGCGATAGGCCCTGCTGTGAAAGACCTGATATAACATGGAAAGATGTATGGAGACCACCACATATGCAGTGTACAGAGTGGTCTCTGGATGCAGAGAGTGTTACCAAAACCACTAACCAATAAAGCAAATATCGTTCTCCTTGAGTCAAGCAAGACTCCCCGTCAGCACCAGCTACACCTCATCTGCCTGGAAATACTATGCAGCAGTGTCAGCCATATGTCTGTATATCCCAAATCTAATTGGGATTGTTTATTTGAACCATATAATATTAAAATATTCTTACCTGAAATTCAAAGAAAAGAACCAATTCTGAGATTGATTCCTTAATTTCTTTGTTTCTATTTCATTGTTTTTCTTTGATTTTTGTTATTTCTTCTCATTTCCTGGATTTTGGGTTGGTATATTCTTATTTCCCAAATATTTGAGCTATATCATTAAGTTATTAATGTGTAGTCTTTCTGGCTTTTTAATGTAGGTACTTAGAGCTATGAATTTAACTCTTAGGGCTGCTTTTAATGTGCTCTAAACTTTTTGTTTTGTTGTGTTATCATTTTCATTTTACTCCAGGAATACTTTAATCTCTTTCTTGATTTATTTATGACCCATTTATTATTCAAGAACATGTTTTATAATCGCAATGAGTTTGCACACTTACTAGAGCCTCTTTTGTTGTTGATGTTAAGCTTTGTTGTATTGTTTGATAGAATTCTTAAAAATTATTTAATTTTTTGTCTTATTGAATTTTGTGCCCCCAGTGTATGGTTTATTTCTGAGAAAGCTTCATGTGCTACCTGAGTAGAATGCATGTTATTTGATGTTTTGGTGGAATACTCTGTAGATGTTTGTTAGGCCCATTTTATGTATGATATAAAAAGTGGATTTTTTTTTTCTGTTTTTTCCTCGTCTAGTTGACCAGTCTATTGAAGAAAGTGGGTTATTGAAGTCTTCTACTATTGCTTAGTTTTGGTTAATCTGGTCTCATAAAATCAGTAGTACTGTTTTATCAAACTTGATAAGCCAGAGTTTGAGTCATTAGATATTCAAGATTGTTATGTCTTCTTGAGTGATTCTTCCCTTGTTCAGAATGTAATGACCTTCTTTATCTGTTCTGATATATTTTAATTTCAATTCTATTTTTCCAGATATTCTTGTTTTTTTTTTTTTGTTGTGTGTGTGTGCTATTTCGTTGGAATAGGCTTTTCATTTTGTTTATTTGTTGTTGTTGTTTTCACCCTATGGTGGTGCATATTCTTGGAGTTAATGTCAGTCTCTTTCAGACAACAATTAGATGGATACTGTTTTCTTTTTTTTTAATTTAATGATTTTTAGTTGATGCTTTGTGCATTTTCGTACTTCATTTTCCAATTCGATGTCAGTGCATTTTCCCTTCCACTTCCCCCCACCCACCCCCCACCCATCCCAGAGCATTATTTTCTGCTTTCTAACTTTTATGTTTCTTTTTTTTTTTTGTTTTTTTGCTATAAGTGTCATTAATCCAGATACAAGCGCCTTGTGCAAACCATCTACAGGCTGTTGTGCCCAACCACCCACAGCCCCACCATCCAGTGGGGGTGACATGTTGTTGTTCTAATCAAGTTTGATCAGAAGTGATGTCCAGGACTACATCGCTGTGTTTCACCATCCACCCNCAGCGCCCACATGGCAGTTGAGGAACATCTGTAACTCCAATTCCAGGAGGACTCCAGTTCCAGGGGAATCTGACACCCTCTTCTGACACCCTCTTCTTCTGCGGCATTGCAAGACACGGGTGCACAGACCTACATGCAGACAGTACATTCATACATATAGAAAATAAATAAATAAAATTAATTAATAGGACAGGGACAGTTAGACTCAACATAGGGACAGCCTAAGGAATAGTTAACCAGTAGGGACAGGATAAGGAAAAGAATAGAAATAGACTCTAAGGATAGTTAATTAAGGCAAAATGGTTAGGAATGGGCCTAAGAAATGACATATGGGTCTCAGCTGCTTTGTGTGTTATTAGGACATTTAATCTAACTATGTAAAAAATAACCCTATGACTAATTACAAAAATACTTTTGTGTTTCACATTGAGTATAAGACTATTCTTTCCACAGGTTGGTCTCACAATCTTTTTTCTTTAGTACATATGTATGTGTATGTTTGTGTGTATATGTGCACATGCACATGTGCATATGGGTGTGTGAGTACTTGTTCTAATCCTTATAACTTTCAAATTTCTGTATATTAAAAGGTCAGCTATAAATCACTGTAAACAGATTCAACCTATACAAAACTACTTGTCTATAACTTTTGGTGTTAACAATCTTTAAAGGGGTTTATATATTTTTTTATAATTATTAACATAATTCTAAGAAGCTTTTGAGTTGAATTTGGCCCTTTCAACTTAGATGGAGCTCTTTTAATATAATTAAACTTCTATGGTTATTTGTGTAATTTACTTGTCTTGGTTAAGAATTACTAATAAGGGGCTGGAGAGATGACCTAGCGGTTAAGAGCACCAACTGCTCTTGCAGAGGACCCAGGTTCGATCCCCAGCACCCACATGGTGGCTGAGAACAGTCTTTGACTCCAGTCCCAGGGGAATCCAACGCCCTTTTCTGACCTCCGTGTCATTGCACGACACAGGTGCACAGACCTACATGCAGACAGTACATTCATACACATAAAATTAAAATAAAATTTTAAAAACTGTAAAAAAGAATTACTAATAAAATTATACAAGTAGAGTAAGTTAAATGCATTATGGGTATGCACTGCCACCTACTGGTTACACACCTTCAACACCTGAGATAAAAACAGGCTTTCATAGTATTAAGGTGTTAAAAAAGTTTTGGGTCTTTGGGGATGTGGAAAAAAAAGGAAAAAAAATTTCTGGATCCATGATCTCCATGCATTTCTATTTTAACACATCAAGCTTAAGTGGTGTTTATTAGCAGAATTTGGATGGGGAAAACCAATCTGGTACCAGTCTGTGAAGCCCAGTATTGGTGCCATCAGCATGATATCTGGTGTGTGGTGAGTCTGTGCTGGCGGAATTAGACTGAAGAGTCCTGATCAAGCATCAGTCTGGGGATCCACCACGTCACTGTCTGGTGCAGATGTCTGTGGCTAGTAGATTGGAGGAGGGGTCTATCAGACCACCAACCTGATAAGCTAGCATAAGGTTAGAGTAAGTACAGGTAAAAGATAGGCCATCAGACTGAAATTCCTGTCCACAGACTAGAAGTCTTTGTGCAGATGGAAAAGCATGGCTGGATGGAAAGTGATCTGCTTCTGAGGCTAAGGACCTGAGTTGGAAGTAACTCTCAGATAGGATTATGAAAGTAACCAACTGACCTCTGCACCAAGGTTCCTCACAGTGACCACAAGCAGTCACTGTGCTCCCCTTCCCTTAGCAGGACTGTGTTGTGCCTGCTCATGGCAAGAAAATCTTCCTGTATCTGGAGATACCAATTGTTATTAAAATTTGTTTTGCTTCTAATTTGTACTAGATTTTCAGTAACAACTTTGGGATTAAATGTACAAAAATGTTCTCTATATTTTTCTGTATGGTATTACCTGTAAGATTTGCTTTGCCTACAAGATATACAGGCTAATATAGAGACCATTTAGATAGACTTACTGGACATTTACACCTTGGTTCCTGTCTATAGGTATGTGTAATACAACTGCCTTTTAAATATCTATAGGTCAAAATATAAAAATTTTTAAAAAAAGGAGGGAGGTGGTGGAGTACTCCCTCTAAGATATCGCCGAATAGAAAACTCTGTATGCCAAATCTTTTGATAAATTTTCAATTTTGAAATCTTAAAACTAACAATGGGAAAATATTTGCATGTTTCTGCAGGTCAAAGCATCACCAACTTTAATGCCTGAAAAAGGCACAGCTTTGGATTGTACAGTATGGACCAAGAAATACCAGCAGAGAAGCTGGCCAATCTAAGCATCAAGATGAGGAAAAAAAAACAAAAACAAAAACAAAACACAACTTCAGACTGCCTGAGCCACAGGCACCAAATATCTCTAAATTCTATTTGAAACAACTGTTTATAATATGTCCTAATGAAGTTTATTTTCCATGTGCTGCTAAGTTTTGATTAAAAAAGTATTTTGATTAAAGAAAATTTAGTTAAGTTGGCTAATATTCTAAACTTGCCATGCCCATGGGGTGGGATATAGTGATGCAAAAGTTTAGGATTTGGCCCTTGGAGTTGAGTCATGCTGGCTATATAAGCCGACCATTTTTGTAATAAAGCTTTTTCTGTATTTGTACACCTTTTTACCTCTCCCTTTTAAAGAAAACAAATTATGTTGATAATGGAATTGTTCTTTAACTACAAAACAGCCAACTGCTATGGCAACAATTTCTTATGGGGCATATATAGCCAGTCTTTACTTAACTAATGGCATAAAAATTGTAAAAGGAAATTTTATTCAGAGCTAGACATTACTGGAAAATCTTTAAAGGCTTGATAGTTTAGCAAATGTGTTAATAGTAAAAGCTTTGGTACCAGCAATGTGTCATTCTACCAAAGAAGTGTTAGCTGGGGGCTAATGGTCAACAAAAATAGAGGCTATTTGTCTACAAATTGAGGCCCAGGGATCAGATGCAGAAGAGGGGGGTGTGGTAGAATGTAAGGGCTATGGAGATAGGGGAAATTCCTGCAATCTAAAAAAATAGAAGAGGGGGGTGTGGTAGAATGTTAAGGGCTGGATTGGGTGATTGGGGTGAACTAAAACTACAGAAACATAGAGCAGACTCTTATTTGATCAAACATACTTGTGCATGCATACAAGCTTCTCCAATTGGACTATGAGGACGTTGGGTTGTTCAAGATTTGGGCATAGATACTTGCTAATTGGTTTTGCATGTATGTTTCTTGCATTCAGTGCTTATGCTTGACAGTTGCCACTCAGAGTAGTAAGATATATATATATAATATAATATATATATATATATTATATATATTGGCCTTAGTGTGAAAAATAAAGCTCAGGTTTCAGGTCGTACTGTTACCCCACGCCCAACGGCCACACACACACACACACCACACAACACACACACACACACACACACTGCCTGGCACTCAAAACAAGCTTGAGCAGTGGTTATTCAAAGCTCAGGTTCCTTTGTTGTTAATTAGCCCTTCCCGTGGGCTTACCTGCCTTTCAGAAAAAAATAAAAAATAAAGGATGAGATGTGGGGAAATTTAGTTAAGTTGGCTAGTATTCTAAGCTAGCACACCCATGGGGTGGGGTGTAGTGTATGCAAAAGTTTAGGATTTGGCCCGGAATTGAGTCATGCTGCTAATAAGCCCACCATTTTGTAATAAAGCTTTTTCTGTATTTGTACACCTTAACACGTTTCTGTGTGCTATACTTTCCTGAGGATGTCTTCCACATGGTTCTCCCTGAGAATAAATGGGACACTCAACAGTGAACCAAGAAAAACCATTTAAATAATATGTTGGCTAGAAAATGTCTTAGATTCCTTGCAAAGGTTTAAAAGCCATGGTTAGTAAATCCATCGTTGATACAATTTATTTTCTTTACTTTCTTTTTTGGTCTTTGTGAGACAAGATCTCTCTGTAGCCCAGCTGTCCTGGAACTCATCTGTAGACCGGCTGGCCCTGAACTCACAAAGATCTGCCAGTTCTCTGCTCCCAAGTCCTGGATTAAAGTCTTGCCCACCATCCAGGCATAGATGTACAATTTATTTTCGTTTTCTAGTAAAAACAAGTGACCATAGCCAGAATTAATGGCACCATCCCATGCAATTGAACATTTGTGATTATTAGATTAGATGACCATCATTTGAAATATGGGATAGTGTTTCAAGACTACAGCACAGCATACATTGAATTATAACCTATGCCCAGTGCCACCATATTATGCAAAATTTTCACTGAAAAGCTTAGTGCTTTATATTTCAAATATCTGGGCAGGCACTGAATATAAGCACAGAGCTATTAATATAAATTGAATCAAGGTAATGTATTCTCAGTAGATGAGACCTATTAAGAATGTGTTTCCCTCTCATACTCATGCTTCAGCATGTATCTGATCTCATTTTCAAAAATTTCTATTTCAGTTCTGCTATTCTACGAGAAAAAAAAAAAAAAAAAAAAACCACCTCCACTGGACAAGATAACGTCTAATTTTAGACTCAGTAGGGTTCATATTTGTGTTGTTCCAAGTTCAGATCGTCAATCTCTGTTAATACTAAGGCACAAGCCAAGATCTATTTCCTTGATCCTACCACAGGAGGTGCTTATGGCTTTGTTCCAAAGCCCTCTGTGTGTCATTGTTCTTGTCCAAAACTGTGTGTTTGAAATATTGCCCATATATTACCTATTGCTTAGATCTCCCAAGAGATAGCCCTAGCAGTTGTAAAGGTAAGCTTTCAGTGTTATTGCCCTGTGGCTAACACCAACAGAAACTTATCTGTAGTTGACCGAAAGCTAAAAGTGTTTTGGCATCCACTGTGTTATTCAGTAATAGGTTCCAGCAGCTCAAATCAAAGTAAAGAACAATTCGAATGAGTCCATTTTGTAATCCTGATTAGATCATTAATATCTTCAAACTCAACCAGATCAGGTAATCAATCTTAGTTTTCTCTTTCATGTAATGACTGCTTGCCATTACGAAGTGCTAACTTTTTATTGATTTATTTAATTAGAGAATAAAGGATGTATGTTCTTGAAATCTTGTGACTTTCAGAATAATGAGGATAGTGTTAGTTTAATTTGTCAAGGATATTTTAAAATATAAAGCAAACAATTAAATAGAATGTTGAAGAAATAGAAGGATACTGATTGTTATTTCATTATTATACACCAGGTTTCTAAAGCTAGAAGCTTGATTTGCTGTGGTCAGCTCCAACTAAAGGCAAATAACTTGACTCTGTCTTCAGAGTGAAACAATATGCTCTTCACTTCACTGCTGTCTTCTAGGTGACACCTGATTTCATTGGACTAAGGATTTACAGTTATTAACATTTTTTTCCAGATTATAATGCTCACAAACTCGACTGTGTTCACTGACTTCCTCATTAAAATTTACCAGATTGGTTTTGAACATATGAAAACGTCAAGGCTGAATTCACATTATTTTAAAAATGCCTTATATTGGGGCTGAAGAGATGGCCTAGCGGTTAAGAGCACCAACTTCTCTTGCAGAGGACCCGGGCTCATCCCCAGCACCCATGGAGGCTAACTGCAAACTGTCTTTAACTCCAGTTCCAGGGGAATTCCACACCTCGTCTGACCTCCGAGGCATTAACATGACATGGGTGCACAAACCTTCCATGCAGAGTAATATCTCTACACAATAATAACATAAAAATTTAAAAAATGCATTTATATCAATTGACGCACCCTAATAAGTGATAAGTCCTCACATTTGACTTATTTGTTATTTATAATATGATATAGATTTCTCTCAAAGAGATTTCCCAGTATGTTCATATTACAAAAAGCATAATCATGACCTATTGCTTATTCTATGGAGGAGAGGTCTCCGTGATTGTACACTGTATCTTCTCCAGGATTCAAACATGCTTCAATTTTCCTACATCCCTGTTTTAAGTGCTAAAATGGAAGCCATGAGTATAGTAGCTACTTTCCTTATTGCTGTGAGTAAATACCGACAAGAAGCACTTAAGGGAAGATGGCTTTATTTGGCTGAAAGTTTTCCGTGATACATGTATCATGGATGGTAAAAAACCTACTAGTGGTAGCTTGAGGCAGCCAGTTACCTTAGGCCCAAGATTTTGAAAAAGAAGAGATTCTTTCTTTGGGATAAATTGAAT
Source organism: Rhizomys pruinosus (assembly GCA_009823505.1). NCBI lineage: Eukaryota > Metazoa > Chordata > Mammalia > Rodentia > Spalacidae > Rhizomys > Rhizomys pruinosus. The sequence continues at coordinate 1,771,299 of VZQC01012687.1, read as the reverse complement.
CATGATATTCTGGCTAAATGACAAACTCTTATTGAAGTGGATCTTTAATTTATTAATTCAATGAATGTTGCTTCTAAAAGCAAATCTGTAAGATATATGAAGATCAGCTCTTCTTCACGCAGCAGCAACTGTCTTTCCTGATAGTTCTTTGACTAAGATCTGGGCCTGCTTCCCTTTTCCACAGTTTTTGTCTGATTGATTTGCATGGTGTTACTCATGAAAGAATCAGTACTTTTAAAAAGATAAGTATGATTCTATATTCCGGTAGTCTTTCATTTCTTAGATTATAGAATGATGTATTTTATTCAAGGTTTTTCATTTTTTCCAGGCAATTAAACTCATATACAGCCTAGCTAATGTAGCAACTGGGAATTTTTAGGATGATTTATGATGGCTTTGATGGCACAAAGTACAAAATAGGACTAAAAGATATACCGTATATGATCTCACATTTAGCAAGCATGCACGTTATGAAGCATCAATAGTTAGTTGGTAGGATGTGTTTCTCTTCCTACAAAGAGTGAACGAAGCTTAATATACTTCTAAACAAAAAGTATATTTACAGACTAGGAAAATGTGTTAAAGGGCAGTCAGCAAACACGTCCATAGGAAATCACAGAAATATTTGTAATGATTAATATGATTCTCAAACTAAAGACTATTTGGAAATATGAGCCTTAGCATCATAAATTTTTAAATCTGTGTGACTGATATTGTAAATGGAATATTTCAGTTATCTTTAATCTTCATTTTTTGGAGAAGTCCACCATTTCTATATTATAATCATTTATACCCCTTCTCTTCCTCCAACTCTTCCCACATTTCCCACTCCCCTCTTCATTTCATAATGCTCCTTTAATTATTGTTGTTACCATACACATACACATGAAACTAACATAGTGAGTCCTTATGTACCTGTGTTTAGGACTGAGCACTTTGGATGGATAACTTGTCAGGGAGTTCATACCTGAATAAACTGATTCTCCATCTCTTATAAGCAATGGTTGCCTTTACTCTTCTTCTAGATGTGGGGCCTTATGAAATTTTTATCATTTCCTTGGCATGTGTACTGGTGCTCTCATTACATATTTAAGCTTAACCAACCAGATTATTGGTATTCCATGGATTGACATTCCCTCTCACTTTTAAAAGACATTATCTGGCAGGAGATATCTGGGTTCTCTGTCATTTATAATGTTTCCACCCCCTTAGTTCATAATATTCCTGGAACCTTATATATAAGGTTCATTAGACATATACCAAATGGAGTTGGGCAGCACATGGTTATTTATTCTCCATGTTCCAACAGATATAATCTCTGTAATAGTCTCCCCTCTGATAAAATGAATTCTTTTCTACAATGGTAGTCTTTGGTCTTGAAGAACATTTTCTTGAACAAGTGAAAAGCTTCTGAATATTGGTCAGACTATTTTGGGAGTCTGGAACTTAAAATGTAGGTACATATTACAAGTATTTAAAGTACCTGTGTTCTGTGATAACCAGTTTGTCCTTTTTTTTGTTGCAACACATTTAATGTCGAAGAACATATACACATTTATAAGCTNGGGGAACAACCTGAAAAGACAAGAGTCCAAAATGACATCTCCAGAGAAAATAGACCGTTTTGCTTCTCACCCACTTATGCCCCTTTCCCAAAACTTAGGGAACAACTTGTGGAAGAGGAGGCGTGGTAGAATGTAAGGGCTGCGGAGAGATTGGGGTGAATCATGAGACTACAGCAATATAGACTGGACTCTTATTTGATTAACATGCTTGTGCATACAAGATTCTCTAACTGGACTATGGGAACCTTTGGTTGTTCAAAATTTGGACATAGATACTTGCGAATTGGTTTCACATGAATCTTACTTACATTCACTGCTTATTAATAAATGGCGGTTCACTTCATGGTTGGGTTTTTTGTATATTAATTGGCCTTAGTGTGAAAATAAAGTCTCAGGTTTCAGGTCTGACTTGTTACCCCCACGCCCACGGCACACACACACACACACACACACACACACTGCCTGGCACTCAAAACAAGCTTGAGCAGGTGGTTATTCAAAGCTCAGGTTCCTTTGTGTTATTAGCCTTTCCCGTGGGCTTACCTGCCTTTCAGAAAAAAATAAAAAATAAAGGATGAGATGTGGGGAAATTTAGTTAAGTTGGCTAGTATTCTAAGCTAGCCACACCCATGGGGTGGGGTGTAGTGATGCAAAAGTTTAGGATTTGGCCCTTGGAATTGAGTCATGCTGGCTATATAAGCCCACCAGTTTTGTAATAAAGCTTTTTCTGTATTTGTACACCTTAACACGTTTCTGTGTGCTATACTTTCCTGAGGATGTCTTCCACATGGTTCTCCCTGAGAATAAATGGGACACTCAACAGTGAACCAAGAAAAACCATTTAAATAATCATGTTGGCTAAGAAAATGTCTTAGATTCCTTGCAAAGGTTTAAAAGCCATGGTTAGTAAATCCATCGTTGATACAATTTATTTTCTTTACTTTCTTTTTTGGTCTTTGTGAGACAAGATCTCTCTGTAGGCCCAGCTGTCCTGGAACTCACTCTGTAGACCAGGCTGGCCCTGAACTCACAAAGATCTGCCAGTCTCTGTCTCCCAAGTCCTAGGATTAAAGTCATGCTCCACCATGCCAGGCTAGATGATACAATTTATTTTCGTTTTCTAGTAAAAACAAGTGACCATAGCCAGAATTAATGGCACCATCCAATGCAATTGAACATTTGTGATTATTAGATTAGATGACCATCATTTGAAATATGGGATAGTGTTTCAAGACTACAGCACAGCATACATTGAATTATAACCTATGCCCAGTGCCACCATATTATGCAAAATTTTCACTGAAAAGCTTAGTGCTTTATATTTCAAATATCTGGGCAGGCACTGAATATAAGCACAGAGCTATTAATATAAATTGAATCAAGGTAATGTATTCTCAGTAGATGAGACCTATTAAGAATGTGTTTCCCTCTCATACTCATGCTTCAGCATGTATCTGATCTCATTTTCAAAAATTTCTATTTCAGTTCTGCTATTCTACAGAAAAAAAAAAAAACCACCTCCAACTGGACAAGATAACGTCTAATTTTAGACTCAGTAGGGTTCATATTTGTGTTGTTCCAAGTTCAGATCGTCAATCTCTGTTAATACTAAGGCACAAGCCAAGATCTATTTCCTTGATCCTACCACAGGAGGTGCTTATGGCTTTGTTCCAAAGCCCTCTGTGTGTCATTGTTCTTGTCCAAAACTGTGTGTTTGAAATATTGCCCATATATTACCTATTGCTTAGATCTCCCAAGAGATAGCCCTAGCAGTTGTAAAGGTAAGCTTTCAGTGTTATTGCCCTGTGGCTAACACCAACAGAAACTTATCTGTAGTTGACCGAAAGCTAAAAGTGTTTTGGCATCCACTGTGTTATTCAGTAATAGGTTCCAGCAGCTCAAATCAAAGTAAAGAACAATTCGAATGAGTCCATTTTGTAATCCTGATTAGATTATTAATATCTTCAAACTCAACCAGATCAGGTAATCAATCTTAGTTTTCTCTTTCATGTAATGACTGCTTGCAATTACGAGTGCTAACTTTTTATTGATTTATTTTAATTAGAGAATAAAGGATGTATGTTCTTGAAATCTTGTGACTTTCAGAATAATGAGGATAGTGTTAGTTTAATTTGTCAAGGATATTTTAAAATATAAAGCAAACAATTAAATAGAATGTTGAAGAAATAGAAGGACATCTGATTGTAATTTCATTTATACACCAGGTTTCTAAAGCTAGAAGCTTGATTTGCTGTGGTCAGCTCCAACTAAAGGCAAATAACTTGACTCTGTCTTCAGAGTGAAACAATATGCTCTTCACTTCACTGCTGTCTTCTAGGTGACACCTGATTTCATTGGACTAAGGATTTACAGTTATTAACATTTTTTTCCAGATTATAATGCTCACAAACTCGACTGTGTTCACTGACTTCCTCATTAAAATTTACCAGATTGGTTTTGAACATATGAAAACGTCAAGGCTGAATTCACATTATTTTAAAAATGCCTTATATTGGGGCTGAAGAGATGGCCTAGCGGTTAAGAGCACCAACTGCTCTTGCAGAGGACCCGGGATCAATCCCCAGCACCCACATGGAGGCTAAGAACTGTCTTTAACTCCAGTTCCAGGGGAATTCCACACCCTCGTCTGACCTCCGAGGCATTACATGACACGGGTGCACAAACCTTCATGCAGACAGTATATTCATACACAATAAATAAATAAAAATTAAAAAATGCATTATATCAATTGACAGCACCATAATAAGTGATAAGTCCTCACATTTGACTTATTTGTTATTTATAATATGATATAGATTTCTCTCAAAGAGATTTCCCAGTATGTTCATATTACAAAAAGCATAATCATGACCTATTGCTTATTCTATGGAGGAGAGGTCTCCGTGATTGTACACTGTATCTTCTCCAGGATTCAAACATGCTTCAATTTTCCTACATCCCTGTTTTAAGTGCTAAAATGGAAGCCATGAGTATAGTAGCTACTTTCCTTATTGCTGTGAGTAAATACAGGACAAGAAGCAACTTAAGGGAAGATGGCTTTATTTGGCTGAAAGTTTTCCGTGATACATGTATCATGATGGAAAAAACCTACTAGTGGTAGCTTGAGGCAGCCAGTTACCTTAGGCCCAAGACTTTGAAAAAGAAGAGATTCTTTCTTTGGGATAAATTGAATCATGATATTCTGGCTAAATGACAAACTCTTATTGAAGTGGATCTTTAATTTATTAATAAAATAATGTTGCTTCTAAAAGCAAATCTGTAAGATATATGAAAGATCAGCTCTTCTTCACGCAGCAGCAACTGTCTTTCCTGATAGTTCTTTGACTAAGATCTGGGCCTGCTTCCCTTTTCCACAGTTTTTGTCTGATTGAGTTTGCATGGGTGTTACTCATGAAAGAATCAGTACTTTTAAAAAGATAAGTATGATTCTATATTCCGGTAGTCTTTCATTTCTTAGATTATAGAATGATGTATTTTATTCAAGGTTTTTCATTTTTTCCAGGCAATTAAACTCATATACAGCCTAGCTAATGTAGCAACTGGGAATTTTTAGGATGATTTATGATGGCTTTGATGGCACAAAGTACAAAATAGGACTAAAAGATATACCGTATATGATCTCACATTTAGCAAGCATGCACGTTATGAAGCATCAATAGTTAGTTGGTAGGATGTGTTTCTCTTCCTACAAAGAGTGAACGAAGCTTAATATACTTCTAAACAAAAAGTATATTTACAGACTAGGAAAATGTGTTAAAGGGCAGTCAGCAAACACGTCCATAGGAAATCACAGAAATATTTGTAATGATTAATATGATTCTCAAACTAAAGACTATTTGGAAATATGAGCCTTAGCATCATAAATTTTTAAATCTGTGATGACTGATATTGTAAATGGAATATTTCAGTTATCTTTAATCTTCATTTTTTTGAGAAGTCCACCATTTCTATATTTACATCATTTATACCCCTTCTCTTACCTCCAACTCTTCCCACATTTCCCTACTCCCTCTTCATTTCATAAATGCTCCTTTAATTATTGTTGTTACATACACATACACATGAAACTAACATAGTGAGTCCTTATGTACCTGTGTTTAGGACTGAGCACTTTGGATGGATAACTTGTCAGGGAGTTCATACCTGAATAAACTGATTCTCCATCTCTCATAAGCAATCGGTTGCCTTTAGCTCTTCTTCTAGATGTGGGGCCTTATGAAATTTTTATCATTTCCTTGGCATGTGTACTGGTGCTCTCATTACATATTTAAGCTTAACCAACCAGATTATTGGTATTCCATGGATTGACATTCCCTCTCACTTTTAAAAGACATTATCTGGCAGGAGATATCTGGGTTCTCTGTCATTTATAATGTTTCCACCCCCTTAGTTCATAATATTCCTGGAACCTTATATATAAGAGGTTCATTAGAACTATACCAAATGGAGTTGGGCAGCACATGGTAATTTATTCTCCATGTTCCAACAGATATAATCTCTGTAATAGTCTCCCCTCTGATAAAATGAATTCTTTTCTACAATGGTAGTCTTTGGTCTTGAAGAACATTTTTACTTGAACAAGTGAAAAGCTACTTGAATATTGGTCAGACTATTTTGGGAGTCTGGAACTTAAAATTGTAGTTACATATTACAAGTAATTTTAAAGTACCTGTGTTCTGTGAATTAACCAGTTTTCCTTTTTTTTTTTTTGTTCAATTCATTTCATTTAAATGTCGAAGAACATATACACATTTATAAGCTCTCTTTGTTGATCATTGACTCACAGGAAACATGCTGGATGATGAATTGAAAATTCTAGAGTAAAAAAAAATCGACATCTTAGTTTTATATGTTTTTTAAGTTATATGAGTTTATTTATGTTAATACATAAGAAAGTCAAGAAGAAAAGAAGCAACACAATACCTACGAATTCCAAGTCATTGTTGAGCGCTAGTCATTGTCCTAGTAACAAAGAGCATATTTTACCATCTTGGTTTCTTTCTAAAGAAACTGCCTTCAGGGCTGGAGAGATGGCCTAGCAGTTAGGAGCACCGACTCTCTTGCAGAGGACCCGGGTTCAATCCCCAGCACCCACATGGTGGCTGAGAACCATCTGTAACTCCAATTCCAGGAGAACTTCAGTTCCAGGGGAATCCGAGACCCTCTTCTGACCTCGTGTGGCATTGCATGACACGGGTGCACAGACTTACATGCAGACAGTACATTCATACACATAAATAAATAAAATTAAAAAAAAACGAAACTGCCTTCATCTGTTTCATTCACAATAATACATCTGTTTTAAAATTAATAGCTCCATGCTGGTATTATAACAGATTATATTTCTTATTTTAGAATACATAAATATTCCTTCTCATATAAAATATAATATCCTCTGCTTTTCTTTTTTTTTAATTTTTTTTTTTATTTCTGTACGTGTATGAATGTACTGTCTGCATGCAAGTTTGTGCACCAGTGTCGTGCAGTGCCGCGGATGTCAGAAGAGGGTCTCGGATTCCCCTGGAACTGGAGTTCTCCTGAAATTGGAGTTTCAGACGGTTCTCAGCCGCCATGTGGGTGCTGGGGATAGAACCCGGGTCCTCTGTAAGAGCGGTCGGTGCTCTTAACCGCTAGGCCATCTCTCCAGCCCCCGATATCCTCTGCTTTTCAATAACTATGTTAACTAGTGATTCAGACAAAATAAATTCATGAAAACATTTGAGTAGCCAGATATTGTCCCACATATCCCCCTGCCTCGGGGATTATCTCCAGTCCTGCTGGGCAAGAGCTCAAGCCTTATTTGATACCAGGGAAGAACCAGTCCATCCTGTTCCCTTTGGCTATCCTTGGGCCTTGGCCTGGTAAATCTGAGGTTGCCAAAGAGCATTTGACCAGCTAAGATGGAGACTACTACAGAGTTGCAGAACTGGTCAAACACAGAGAAAAATTATCCGTGGGACTCTTAACCCAAAGTGACTCATCTTCAATGGATGCTCTATACATAGGATAAATGCATATCTCAAATCTCATCACAGACGTTTCCTGATGCAGCAGATGGTGATTAACACAGAAGCTCAAAATTGGCCTATGTGAAGAGAACAAAATGCAGCAGAGAGCTTATCCCTGAATGGGACACCTATATCAAACCTCTGCTTCCAGAGGCTCAGGAGTCATTTTGGAAGATGAGGCCGAAAGAGCCAGGGCGGGGGTGGATGGTGACAAGGAAACAGTTTTCCAGAGAGCTGATCAGTTCCACATTTGAAATTATACATGGTGACAGCATGCAAAAGTCCTAGGCAAACTCAAACCAAACAAAATCTCAGCATAGACATGGGGAAGTGGGTAAGAAATCTCAACCTAACCTGAGTGATTTTTGGCAATTGATGGGTGCCAGGATGGAGGAAGACAGGGTCTTAGAGGATTGGAAATATTGGTGGGCCCAGTGGATATGTGTATACTGAAGAACACTGGGGAAACAAACCATACTCTATTATATATATATATATATATATATATATTCATTAAATTGGGAGGAAGCAGTGAGGGAGGTGTGGACAAGGCAGCCAATCTAAATGCAGTCATACTATATTGTATGAAAATGATGAAAATTCAACGAAAAGTAAAATTATAAAAAACGTTATAAAAACCTAAGAAGGAGAAACCCATTAAAATTTCACACATTCCAGGGCTGCAGAGATGGTTCAGTGGTTAATAATACTGCCTGCTCTTGCAGAGGACCCAGGTTCCACTACTAGCATTGACATGGTAGCTAACAACTATTCATAACACTAGTTCCAGGGTATCCATTGCCCTACTTTGACCTCAGTGGGCATTACATGACACAATTTCATGCACATACCTGCAGACAATACTCTCCCCCTTGTAAAGTGAAAGTAATACAGTATTAAGATAAAGGTCAGATCCCTAATAAAAAGTTGACCATTTAGAATTATTACACATATATTTGATAAAAATTTATGTTTATTTTCCAAGCTAAGTTATAGAGAGAACTATTATTTTTTACTCGATTAGTTCTTCTTTGTTTTTTGTTTTTTATTCCCTGTTTCTGGAGTGATAACCACTGTTTTCAATAGTTTTTTTCATTCCATTTAATAGATCTTAGTAGAAATTGGACCTCCTCCCCCACCTTCACCCCAACAACCACTGTGTCTAATTTTAATGTACTTATGTGTTATGAAACACTGAATATCTCTGGTTTGGGATTTATTTTAAATTTGAAAAGGGGACAAATATAGAGAGAAAAAGGAGGAAAAGAAGAGTAGGTAAAGAAGAGATAATTAGTGAAAAAAAAAACACAGGTCTACTTTGGAAACAATGACTTCACTCATAGGTCTTGATTCATTGAATGACTAGCAGGTCACATTACCCATGGCACGCGTCTGACACTTGGAATGTGGGTATGACCCAAATTTGCACATTTCTTTTTTGTTCTAGGCCTCAGAGACTTGTTCCATGGTTAGAGAGCATAGTTTCATTTTATTGTTATTTTGGTAAATGTCGCAACATAAAAAAAAAAAAACAGGAACAAAATATTTTTGCTCTTAAAAGAAGGAGATGAAAAAGTCAGAAAACAGCAGAGTCCCGAAAACCTTACACAATCCTCAAGACATATATGATCTCACCAGCCTTATACCTTTTTTTGTCAAAATAAATGAATTGTTTTCTCAGAGTAAATAATATCATTTTAAATATAAACAATAATAAATTTAAAATATTATTGAGACTTGATTGTGGCTTGATTCCTGGCACTCTGACCATCTCCGTACTCTTTCCCCAAACATATTCCCTTCTAGCCTTGGGCCTAAGCCTTGTCCTACTCTTCCTGACTTAGACCATTGTACTACCCTCCTGTCCCTTGCCGACATCTTAGGTTCTTTCTGCATTTTCATGTCAACGGCTGCTCTGCTAAGCTGGTTACACCATTCCCATGCTTCCATACCCCCTTCTTGCTCATAAACGCCCTTTCAATGTTTCTACCTTTGACCTGTAGACTACCCTGGTAGGTCGGACCCAGTTGACTGAAGTTGATTCCCCTGTACTCTGACCAGCATCATTCTGTCTCCCCATATTACCCTTTCAAGAGTTGAGCTTAGGCTAGCTCCTTCACTTCTTTTTTCACACTTCTGAGTTAGCCTCCTAACTCAGACCCCTGTACACATGCACACAGACTGACTCCATTTTCTAGCTCCATAACTCAAACCTTTTCTGGATTACTATTTACACCTCCCCACTCTATCCCCTCCTTACCCATGGACTTATATCCCCTCCTGATCTTCCTGCTTGAGATATCTTCAGTAGCCTGACAGAACTTATTCATTGGACTCCTATAACTTTGAATGAACTTGACCCCACCAGAGAGCACTTCAATAATGAGTTGAAAATGATCCTGTCTCACCAATAAAAACCAAAAGTGAGAACCTGAAGTACACACCAACTGTATTAGTCAGGGTTCTCTAAAGAAACATTGATTTGCTCACGTGACAGAGCTCAAGTAGTCCAACAGTAGCCACACTGCGCTGGAGAGGCTGAGAATCCAGGGAACTGCTCAGTCCACAAGGTTGGATGTCTCAGTAGTCCCAATCTGATGCTGAAGGCCCGATGGAGTCCAGGAGATCTGCCGGTCTCAATACACGCTGGGATCCGAAGGGTTGATCACAACAGAAAGACAAACTCACCAGTGAGAGAGAGGCAAGCCGCAGGAAAAAAGGGACCAGTTCCCTCTGACATGCCCTTTTATTTTGCCTGCTGGCAGAAGGTAATGCCCACATTTTGGGGTGGGCCATTGGGGTTGAGGTAGTCCAATCCAAAGATCTTTTTTCTCTTATTTATTCTTTAGTCCAGTCAAGTTGACACCCAGGATTAACCATCACACCAAGTAATGGTTTATACCTGAGGAGAAAGCAGCCAAGCTACAGAAATAATATAACAGAACAAAACTTCAGTTAAACAAGACAGACTGCAATTTCATGTTAAACATACAAACAATAAAAATATCCACCTGCACAAACGACACTTCGAAAGCACAAATGGTATGAAAAATCAAAAAAAAAAAAAATGTCCCTTACAAAGAATACCAGACCTACAGATGTATACTACAATGAGAACCAGCCACAAAAAACTCAGGATACAAAATTTAAAAGAACAACCATAAACATTATCAAAGAAGTTAAAGAACACACAAACAACTAAAGAACGCAGTGAGGATAGCAATAAACCCCTGACTGCAGCTCAAGAAAATACAAAGGCACAGCTGAATGGAATGACAAAGAACAATTCAGGACTCACAAAGTTAATTCACAAAAATTTAGAAAAATTGAAGAAAACTAAACCAAAACAAAATGAAGATGATACTGAAAAAAATTGATAAATCAATTTGAAATGACAAGAGAAAGCCTCACTATCAGATGGAATTGAATGGGAAAACAGAATATCAACACTGGAGGGCAAAGTTGAAGAATAGGACCACTCAAGCAAAGAACATGACAAAACAATACAATGCAGGAGAAGGGAGAATACAGGAAATGTGGGACACCATTAAAAGACCATATATATACATCATAGGCATAGAGAAATGAGACAAATCTCAGTTCAATGACATTGGCCAGACCTTTAACAATATGACAGGAGAAAACTTCACTAAATTAAGGCACAGCACACCCATCCATATATAAGAAGTGCATAGAACATCAATTAGATAAGACCAGAACAGAAACCACGCAGCATATCATTTTAAAAATGGTAAAATTCAGCATCTAGAGAAAAATGACAAATTACATAGAATGGAAAACCCATCAGAATTACAACAGACACTTCAGTGCAAACTGTGAAAGACAAAAGAGCCTACATAAATGTATCCTAGGTTCTAAATAGCCATGGATGCTAACCTAGAATATTTACACTGAAAAACTATCATAGTTGAAAGAAAAACAAATCCCTATTACAGAGGACTGAAGATAGGAAAGACTATATCTAATGAGTTACGGAAAGTAAGGAAATGAAAGAATAATTATGGAAAAACAAAATAGGACCAAAACACAAACAGAAACTAAAATGATAATAACCAATGCATATCTTTCAATAATAACATTGAATATAAATGGCCTCTATTCTCCAACCAGGAGCTACAGGATAGTAAAATAGATTAAGAAACAAAATTCTATTTTTTTTTTTTTGCTGTCTGCAAATAATTCATCTCACTTTCAATGATATCCACTACCTTTGGATGAAAGGATGGAACAGCATTATAAGTAAATGGCACTAAGAAATAAGTAGCTGTTGCAATTCTAATATCTGACAAAACGACTTCAAATTAAAGCTAATTAGGAACAATAAAAATGGTCACTTTATTCTAATCCAAGAAATCAATGACCAAGAGCATATTGCAAACAAACAAAAACATATTAAGCACCAAATGCTGATGTACCCAGTTTCATAAAATTGGTACTATCTGACTTAAAAACACAGATTAATCCAAACTAAGTAACAGTTGGCAAATTCTATAACCCACTATGTCCAATAGACAGATCAACCAGGAAAAAGGACACTTCTGAATTAAATGACATCACACATAAAATGTACCTAAGAGATATCTATCAAACATTTCAAACAAGCATCAAAGTATACAAATTTTATAAAACAGCCCATGAAATTTTCTCTATAATTGGACCACATACTACAGCACCAAACAAACCCTTAATCTCATTGAGATTAAACAACACACTCTGGAATGGTGATTGGATCAAAGAATAAATTAACAGGAAAAAAAATATTCCTGGAATGAAATGAAAAGGATAATAGAACAGAACTCTGGTATACATTACAAACAGTCCTAAGAGGAAAGTTTATATCTTTAAATGCCTACATTAAAAAAAATCAGAAAGAGCACAAACAAATGACCAAAGAGTACATTTAAAACCCCGGAAACTCAAGCACAAAACCAACTCAAACTAACAGATATAAATAAAAAAAGAAAACCCAGAGAAGAAATTATATGAATAGAAACAACACAAAGAATCAATGAAGCTAAGAACTGTTTCTTTGAAAAGAAAAAAAAAAAGATAGACACAGTCTTGTTATCTGAGAGAAAAAAAAGAACAAATTGAAATGAACAATGTCAGAGATGTAAGGGGGAACTACACAATAGACACCACAAATGCATCCAGAATATTGTAAATGAATATTTTAGAAACCTATACTTATTAAATTAGGAAATGTTAAATAAATGGATGAATTTTAAAATCCGATGGGTCAAACAAATGTAAAACAAAAAGCAAACAGTTTAAACAGCAGACACATAGCAGTTAAGGAAAAGGAAATATTAATGCAAAGCCTCCCAACTAAAAATCGAGATGGATTCAAGGAAGAATTTTACTAGATCCTCTAAAAACACATACTACCAAAACTACTAAATTCAAATTTCTATCAAAAAGCTCTCTATCTGAGCATGGGCCAAAGGAGTAAGTCAGTAAGCAGTGTTCCTCCATGGTCTATGCTTCAGCTGCTGCCTCCAGGTTCTTGCCCTGAGTTCTGATCCTAGCAGACTTCAGGATGAACTGTGTGACATGAGAGATGTAAGATAAAATAAACCGTTCCCTCCCTACGTTGGTTTTGGTTAGTACAGCAATAGAAAGAAAGCTAGGACAAGATGGAGATCAGAAGAAGGTGTCAGGTCCCCTGGGACTGGAGTTGCAGCCGGTTGTTAGTTGCCATGTTTGTGATGGGAACCAAACTCAAGTCCTTTGTAAGAGCCGCCAGTGTTCTTGAACCCTGAGTCATCTCTCCAGCCAACTGGGGGAGTTTTTAAATATAACCTCTTAAGAACTACTTCAGTCTCTTCAAAAGACATGCCCTCATCTCCTGTAAATGGTTTCATCTTCACACTGTTGTCTTAAGGACCTAGCCCCTAACACATGAACTCTCGGGATACACCCTCAAAGTTGATCAAGCCACAGCTAGTGTCTTAAAACAAAAGCAGAACTGATATATGCCAGGTCTGGGCCTTAGAAGAATACTCATTTTGTCTGTAGTCTTCCTTTTTCTCTTCCCCAAGAACTAAAATGTGGGTAGGTCTCAAGCTGCTTCAGTTATGCAGGGAAAGGCAACAAGTACTCTTAGGATAATAGGCCAACATGAGAGCACTTGGGTCATTGAGTGAACACACAACAGGGACACATAGCGTTCTAGACATTCATCTGCAAGACACTTTGTTGGTGAGGCCTATTTTTCTGCCGTTTGAGCTCTCTGCACTTAGACTGTACTTGCATCCCCATTCAATAGTTTCCAAAGTGAGTCTCTGAATAAGGTCTTTCAATCACTGAAGGGAATAAAAATATCCTAAGAGACTCTGACTCCATCAGATGGGTGTATGAGCAAAATCTTTCTTTACCTAGATTTTGCTGATACACTGCCAAGACTAGGAAGCACTGACTTTGTACACCTTACTAAAAAATATTACCTTTGCATTTTCTTGGAGTCTGTACCCAATTCTTATGTTAAAATGAGAAATAAACATTATTGTACAGTGCAACTGTTTCATTTTTCCAGATTAACTCACTGGGAATTTCCCTTAGGGAATGAGTGCTTGTGATTTTCAGTACTTGTAGTTCAGACAAAACAGTGGGCCCTGCTCTCAATGGTGCCCTCAACCACGTAGCATGGGTCAGTCCAGGCAGCATATTCCAGAGACTTTAACAGGTCGATGGGCTCAGCCATGGACATGCATAGGAACTGATCCAAGTCATCCTAGTACCCCATCCTAGAAAAAGAAGATGCTTTTCTTCCAGGAATCTTGACCTGGTAGATGTGTGCTCACCACTGATGGTGACTATACAGTGGGGAGAAGAGAGGAGGGCTGAAGCCAGGCTACATGCAAATAATTTCATCTGAGCATCCGCATCCATATCTGAATTGCCAGGCTTTCCAGTTATGTAAATCAATAATTCCTGTTGTTAAAGAGTGCCTCCTGATGATTGTGTGTATATGTCAATACATTATACTACTTATTCATATATTATATATATATGCTGCTACATAATTAAAAAAAAAAAAAGAAACAGAATGAGGAGTCACAAATTCCATCTAAGAAGCCAGTATTACTCTAATATCCAAGACAGGAAAAGTTACAACAAAATGTGAAAACAATAGGAACATATCCTTAATGGAAACAAATGCAAACATTCTCAACAAGATACTCACAAATTGCATACAGACATGGAAAGCTAACATCATCTACCACGATAAAATCTGCATTATTCAAGAGATTCAGAGACGGTTCAAAGTAAGTCAATCAATGAAATAAATCAGATTAGTGGACTTAAATACCAAAATCACAAGGTCAACTTAACAGATACAACCACTTTGGGCAATTCCAACATGCACTGTGTTAAATTTCTAGTGGGAATTGGACTGGAGGGAACAAAACCACAACAAAATTAAAGCTATGTACAACAAATCCACAGCCAAATAATAAATTTCCTTCCAGTTTTTCATACCGGGAAGCATTATTTATCTCTCATCTCTCTCTCTTCAGCTCATTCTTCTCATTTCAAGTACACCCATTTCCCCCCATTTTTCTATTGATGAAAAGTGTCTCATATTATCCCCTCACTCTTGAGCTCCCTCTTCCCTTTACACTCATGGTTCCTTGTAAAACCTTCCTCCTCCCTCATCAGTTAAATACTCCCTTTCCCCGTTTCCCCTTCAAAACACCCATATCCTACTACCCCCCCCTTAGGCTCTTCTGCTCATTCTTCTTTAAAATTTTTAATATCAGTTCATTTATTATTTTTAGTAAGTTTATAAGCTTGTTTCTTGCATGTGCATCAGTGTATCTGTGTCATCCAATGCCCAGAGAAAACTGAAAAAGCCCCAGATCCTCTAGAACAGCTAGGACTAAAGGGAGACTTTCTCAAAAAGAGCAAAAAACAAAAGTCATTGATAACTAAATGATGCACAAACATCTGAGTTAGAAGATGTCATTATCAATTTATGTGGACATGAAAGTATTTGTTTAAAGGCTTATGTATTTCTATTTCAACAAGACTTCTAATATCTATTTTAAATAAATTCTTTTATTTTACCATGACTATTTTAGTTTCTCATTTAAAAATATTTTTCTTATTAATAATTAAATACAATATAATTCTTTTGTATTTTTTTAGACTGAAGGCAGGTGGGAATAACTCAGTCAGAAGGTTTGGGTTCAGACTTCAGAAATCCTCATTAAAAATCACCAGAATTGAACTCAAAGAAGAAAAACGTTTTTAAAAAAAGATGAAGAGGCTGGAGAGATGGCCTAGCGGTTAAGAGCACCGACTGCTCTTGAAGAGGACCCAGGTTCTATCCCCAGCACCCACATGGCAGCTGAGAACCGTCTTTAACTCCAATTCCAGGAGAACTCCAGTTCCAGGGGAATCTGACACCCTCTTCTGACCTCTGTGGCATTGCACACCATGGGTACACAAACCTACATGCAGACAGTACATTCATACAAATAAATAAATAATAAATAAATAAATAATTTTTTAAAAAGACGAAGAAATATATATATAATAAATGTAAACACATATACTTATGTTTTATATATCCAATACAGTTATGTAAAGTACAATTGATAAATCATTTATATTCATGCATATGACTATTTTATTTTGCTTATTTAAACAGAAAGTAATATTTTATTTACCTATCAAAAATATAATCATATTTATCACTGGTGTCAAAAACTAGGAGTGTGTTGGCACTTTTTCAATATAATGAGCCATTAAACTAATCAGTCATAGTCTTATTGACACTTGTGGAGGAGAAACATCCCGGGATGAAATAATGGGTTCTATAATAGGCACAGATCAGGAATCAGCTTGCATTAATTTTATTTATCCCGTGTGTAATGGAACAACACAGATATGTTTACTCCGATGTCTGCATATGTGGTAAGTTATGTTATAGGAGAAAACTGACTCTACATCCTTTCCAATGATTTTATGAAGATGGTTGCCCTTTATTCAAGCTGGAGACATTGATTTTATAATTCTTATTTAGAGCCAAAGGCATTCATGGTCTCTGCTTATAAAATTTGTAGATACATGACAGATTTGTCGAGAGAATTCTATCTCCATTTCCATCATATATACTGCCAGTATTGTTGTAAGAAACACCCAACATAAAACAATGTACTATAAATCAGAATACCATACTGAACAAAAGTGATGCTATTTGTTCCCATGCTTTTGTTTTTTGTTTTGTTTTCATTTTTTAACTTTATGTGCATGAGTATATTGCCTGCATGCATGTCAGTGCGCCCATGCCATGCAATGCCCACAGAGGACAGAAGATTAGGTTGGATCCCTTGAAACTGGAGTTGCATATGGTTGTTAGCAGCCTTGTGGTGCTGGGATTCAAACCTGCGTCTTCTACAGGACCAGCCTGTGACTTAACTGTTGAGCTGTTTCTCTAACCCTTCATTGAGTATTTTAATAATGAATTTTAAATAATATCTTCATCTATGTAAAATTGAAATAACAGTTTCATATGTGTTATATACTGTATGAAATAATAGAATCTTAGTTTAAGGGGTTGAGAAGGAATTTTTTAAAAAAATATTTTATTTATTTTTTATGTGTATGAATGTACTGTCTGTATGAAGGTTTGTGCACCCATGTCATGCAATGCCATGGAGGTCAGAAGAGGGTGTCGGATTCTCCTAGAACTGGAGTTAAAGACGGTTCTCAGCCGCCATGTGGGTGCTGGGTATCGAACACGGGTCCTCTGCTAGAGCAGTTGGCTCTCTTAACCACTAGGCCATCTCTCCAGCCCCGAGAAGGAAATTTTTATAGTGACATTTGCATGGCGGATGTAAGAATACAGGTTTTCTTCTAAAAATATTAGGGAAATTCACATTTGAAACAGAAATAGTTACCTTAATAATAATAATATAATTACTGTCACTAAATGGCAAAACTGTACCTCAAAAGAAAGCTAAGTACTGGAGAGATGGCCTAGTGGTTAAGAGCACCGACTGCTCTTGCAGAGGACCCGGGTTCGATCCCCAGCACCCACATGGCGGCCGAGAACCGTCTGAAACTCTAGTTCCAGGAGAACTCCAGCTCCAGGGGAATCCGAGACCCTCTTCTGACCTCCGCGGCATTGCACGACACGGGTGCACAGACTTGCATGCAGACAGTACATTCATACACATACAGAAATAAATAAAATTAATAAAAAAAAAAGAAAGCTAACTACTTCCAAGATTTAGTTGCTTAAGGAACAATTCTCCTTTGCTAGTGTCTTTCTGTGCTGGTTATACACAGAAGACAGAAAGTGGGTCCAAAATCCCAGGTAAATGTTCCCATTGAAATTGGCTGGAAAGTAAGCTTGTCAGTTCCAGGCACTCAAAGAACCACCCACATCTGGCTTCATTTATTGACCAGCAGCATCAAGTGATTGGGTGTTTTAATTCCAGATCTGAACACTTTTCTCTTCATCTCTGAATGTACCAGCACTGTCTGACAAGTATCCTGTTCATTATTCAGAAAATGAGGAACTTAGCTCTAATCTTTAGATTCTGATAATCATAGCTAACATTTCTTTCTCATCCTAGAGGGTAGGAGTCTTCATTTATTATTTCTATCATGTCTTTGCATTCTGAATTTGATTTATCAATTCTCTGTATATCCATAAACTTCATCTCATTTTTGTTTATCAAACTCTTGTTAAAATGACATCATTGGAAAATAAATGTCTTCAATTTGTATGTCTTAAGGATTGTGGAATGCTCAGCATTTTTTTATTCTTGTACCATAATTGCTAGGCTATAAACCTATTTATAGTAACAAGCAAAGTGTTTCCTTGGTCCAAATTTCCTTCCCAAGGGGGCATTAGTGCATTTAGACAGGTCAAGATTCTAGTGGAGGAAAGGAAAATTACAGTTAAGACAAAGTGAAGTAGTTGACATAATAGGACATGGTTATTGTTTAATTTGAAATTCTTTATAAGTAAGGCTTGTAACATTAAGTTAAACATCAATAAAAGTGTAATTTACTTTAAAAGTTTTAGTGATAAGAAGAAGCTCCTTCAGGAATGGGGATAATTTACATATTTGGCAGATGGTATCAAATGTCCTTAACATTTGAGTCTGTGGTTTATAAATAATATATCAATCCAAATTAAGAAAAACATAAAATTTTACATTAAAATTGTCAATTAAGGAATGCCTAGTAATTCATGGCATTTTCAAAAATGTTATTAGGTAACAAGATAAAATATATTTCTTTTTTTTTTTTTTTTTTTTTTTTTGTTGTTCTTTTTCGAGACAGGATCTCCAGGTAGTCCCACCACCCACCAGCCTACCAAAGCTGTCCCTGGACTTACTCTCTGTAGACCAGGCTGGCCTTGAACTCACAAAGATCCGCCTGCCTCTGCCTCCCAAGTGCTAGGATTAAAATATTAAAACCAACATTTGTAAGTTTTTTTGCTTTTTTTAATTAATTTTATTTATTTCTGTATGTGTATGAATGTACTGTCTGCATGCAAGTTTGTGCACCCGTGTCATGCAATGCCACGGAGGTCAGAAGAGGGTGTCGGATTCCCCTGGAACTGGAGTTCTCCTGGAATTGGAGTTTCAGACGGTTCTCGGCCGCCATGTGGGTGCTGGGGATCGATCCCAGGTCCTCTGTAAGAGTGGTTGGCACTCTTAACCGTTAGGCCATCTCTCCAGCCCCAACATTTGTAAGTTTTATAAACAATAATTAGAACAAGACAGAGACCTGGGCAAAACTTACCAGATGGGGGCAGGAGAGATGGCTCAGCTGTTAAGATCATTGACTGCTCTTGCAAAGGACCAGGGTTTGATTCCCAGAACCCACATAGAAGCTGACAATCTTCCATAACCCCAGTTCCAATGGAATCTGAAGCTTTCTTCTGACTTTAGTAGGTGTTGCATGATGTATGTGCACTTACATACTGCAGGCAGTATACTCATACACATAAATTAAAAACAATAAATAACAATTTTTAAAAACAAATGAACAGGCATTAAAGAAAACAATTAGTCTCTCTTGAAATAAAAGAAAATACAAAATAGTAATTAAAGTATGTGGAACACATTTGTGAAATCAACATGAAAGACAGTTTAAATTTGTAACTTAGAGGTCAGACTCATATAAGCTTTGCTGGTGTGTCTAATGCCAGTTAATTTGAGGAATTTAGCATTCATTGTCAGTAGAAATGAACTTGAGTTTTGTTTTCTGTTGATTTTTATTTTCTTTTTCTTATTTTAAGACATCCTATATGGGTATAGTGTTTCCACATATATGAATTATTTCAGATATGTTCAGTTTCAGACATGAGTCTTTAATAACAGAAATTATTTTAATAGATTCAGGAAGAATGACTTGAAATTAAGAATTTTGTAGGTATTTCTAATAATCTCTAGAATCATGTTTTGTGAAAATGATACCCTCATAAGGCCAATTGTAAATACATACAATTTGTGTCATTTTCAAACTTGGTCAGAGAAGCTTCTTTTTTTAAAAATAAAATAGATTGGTATCTATATATTTTTGTTTTTTGTGTATGACTGTTTTGCTTAGATGTATATAAATGTACTCATGTATGCAGTGCCTGTGGAGGCCCAAAGAGAATGGGAGAGTGGAGTTCCCGAGTTACAGACAGTTGGCAGCCATCATGTGGGTGCCGCTGGGAAATGAACCTGGGCCCTCTGAAAGAGCTACCGGTGCACCAAACTGAGTCATCAGTCTAGTCCTGAGAACTTGTTTTTTTGCAGTGAGTAGTAGATAGTGTAGGGATTTATACTCGGTCGAAGACACAAGTATCAATAACTTTAAGTGTTCAGGTGTGTATGGATCCTTTATGTCAACCTGCCACCATCCTTGGCTCAGGAAACTTCCTACAATATGGAGCAAGAGGGTAGAAGTTGCATATAGGGAGAAGAGCTGTGTAATATGGACTTCACATGACATGGATGCTGCAAGTATCAACTCACAGCAGCTGTATGCATTAGATCCTCCCAAGAGTCGACATTGCCTTATGAAGACAGAAGGGCCCCTGAGGTACATCCCTATCTGAGTTGCTATTGGCAATTTATGGCTGCCGAAGAAAGAAGACTCATTCTCTTTGGAGGATTTGTCCTCTGGTAGATTCCTCCTGCCTCAGTATATGGTCACATACTCATGAACATTAATTATATAACCAAAAAGCAAATAGTGAGAGAACATGAAGTTGGGAAGGAGATGCTTTTGTTGTTTTTTTGTTTGTTTGTTTGTTTTTTATTTAAAAATATTTTATTTTTTATTATTTTTTTATTGATGCTTTGTGTATTTCATACATCATTTTCCAATTCAGTTCAGGCATATATCCCCTTCCCTTCCCCCCACCCCACCCTTACCCATCCCAGATCATGCATTCTGCAATAACTTTTCTGCTTCTTTCTCTGTTTTTTTTGTTTTGTTTTGTTTTCATTTTTTAGCAATAAGTGATAATCTGTGAGTACAACAATTAGTACTGTTTAAATACCTATATATCTAATTGCGTGTGCTTCATTAGTCGGATCGAAAGGCTATATATTACACTGTTTAAATACCTATATATCTAATTGTATGTGCTTCATTAGTAGGATCGAAAGGTTATGCCTGGACAAGCTGGAAGCCCATGAAAGAAAACAGCCAGAATTGACTACAGACCAAGACAACAGCTCCGGAGATACGTTTGTAAGAAGTAGTGGAGATTAGGGGGAGGTAGTCATGGGTGTATATAATGTGTATATGTAGTGTATAAATATAAAACTTTCAAAGAGTAAAGACTATCATTAAAACAAACTTAGGAAAAATATCTATCCATAGAAAGGATCAGTTTTGAATTAACGTGATGGTTTGAATGAGAATGTCCTCCATGGGCACTAAGTATTTAAACATTTTGTCTCCAGGTGGTACTGCTAGCAAGTTTAGAGAGTTCTTAAACCTTTCTAGATTTGTAGTTTTGCACTACTTCCTGTGTCCATTTAATAATTTAATAATAAAAACCATGCTATGCTTTCTGCTTTGGGAAACTCTTGTCTCCATTCCTTCTGTGGATTTATGGACTCTTATCATCTGAAGCCATGTACCATATAGTCTATGGCTTTATGGACTCATCATCTGAAGCCATGTACCATATAGTCTATGGCTTTATGGACTCTTATCCTCTGAAGCCATGTACCATATAAAGTCTTTCTTTTATAAGTTATCTTGGTCAGGGTATTTTATCACATAAACAGAAAAGTAATACAGAAGTTATTACCAAAAGTGGGGATTTGCTGTGAAGAGTCTGACCATGTGGACTTCTGGAGGCATTTGAAAGATTTTGGACATTTGGAATTGAATAGTATTTGGATGCTGCAAGCAGAGTTGAGAGCTGTTCTTTTAAAAGCCTGGAAGAAAGTAGTTCTGAGAGCAAGGTTGTTTCAGGTGAAAATAAGGACTTGGAAAGAAAGTGGAATATTTGGCAAAGTATCTTCTTAAAGTATTTCTTTTATAAGTTATCTTGGTCAGGGTATTTTATCACATAAACAGAAAAGTAATACAGAAGTTATTACCAAAAGTGGGGATTTGCTGTGAAGAGTCTGACCATGTGTACTTCTGGAGGCATTTGGAAGATTTTGGACATTTGGAATTGAATAGTATTTGGGTGCTGCAAGCAGAGTTGAGAGCTGTTCTTTTAAAAGCCTGGAAGAAAGTAGTTCTGAGAGCAAGGTTGTTTCAGGTGAAAATAAGGACTTGGAAAGAAAGTGGAATATTTGGCAAAGTATCTTCTTAAAGTATTTCTTTTATAAGTTATCTTGGTCAGGGTATTTTATCACATAAACAGAAAAGTAATACAGAAGTTATTACCAAAAGTGGGGATTTGCTGTGAAGAGTCTGACCATGTGTACTTCTGGAGGCATTTGGAAGATTTTGGACATTTGGAATTGAATAGTATTTGGGTGCTGCAAGCAGAGTTGAGAGCTGTTCTTTTAAAAGCCTGGAAGAAAGTAGTTCTGAGAGCAAGGTTGTTTCAGGTGCAAACAAGGACTTGGAAAGAAAGTGGAATATTTGGCAAAGTATCTTCTTGCTCTGCTTACATTAGAAGAGTTTGCCTGAAGCGAGGTTGAAAACTAATGTACTAATTTCTTTGGTAGAGAAAATGTTGTGACCAATTAACATAGAATCAGTGGTGATTATGGAGACAATTATGGAGATAAACAGTGTAAAAGACAGTACATTCATACACATACAAAAATAAACAAAATTAATAAAGAAAAAATTAAAAAAAAAAGAATAAACGGACAGCAGAAATGGGACTGTACAATTTGGTTACTATGTTTTATCACAACAACAAAGAGTAACTAACAGCTGCAATGTAAACATTTGGTTGGCTGGAGAGATGGCTCAGCGGTTAAGATCACTGACTGCTCTTGCAGAGGACCCAGGTTCAATTCCTAGCACCCACATGGCAGCTAAGAACCATCTTTGACTCCAGGTCCAGGGGAATCGATGCCCTCTTCTGACCTCCAGGGCATTGCCCAACATGGGTGCACCAACCTACATGCAAACAGTACACTCATACGCATAAAAAATAATAAATAAAAAATATTTTAAAAATACCAAAACATTTTGCCGGGCATGGTGGTGCATGCCTTTAGTCCTAGCACTTGGGAGACAGAGGCAGGCAGATCTTTGTGAGTTCAAGGCCAGCCTGGTCTACATAGCTAGTTCCAGGACAGCTGGAACTACAGGGAGAGCCTGTCTCAAAAAGACCAATCCAAACCAAACCAAACAAAACAAAAACCAAGCAACCAACCAAACAAAAGAAAAACATTTGGTTGATACTTCAATTTCCTATGCTAACCAAAGTACGGTTACTGAGGCAGGAGAGAGGGCTTCCTGGTTAAGAGCACTGGCTGCTCTTGTGGAGGACCCAAGTTCAAATTCCAGCACCTACATGGCAGCTAACGATCATCTGTAACTCAAGTTACAGGGTGTCAAACACCCTCTTCTGACTTCCGCATGTATTGGATGGCATTCATACACTTCCAGGCATGCAGACAATACATTCATACACATAAAATTTTAAAAATAAATGAAATTTAACAAAATAGAGCTGCTTCCTATTAGAAAGAAAAAAAAAAACGGAGTAATGGCATCATGGATGCTTGTATCAACACTCCATTAATCTGCTGATGAGGCTGGCTGTATGGTAGGCCTGAATACCCTTCAGTGAAGCCTTGAGAGACCATTATTTGAAGCTATGAAGGTAAATCATAAGTTCTTGTAGAAGTACCAAGATATTGGAGATGTCAGAACCACAGAACATCCAATAAAGAAAAGTGCTAATCTTGAAGGAAACCCACTCTGAATAAAGGCCATATTCACCTTAGTCAGCAGAGCTATAGGTTTGGGGCCACCCCAGGCAATTGGAGCCTTACTAATAACACCAAGAGTGTCAGGTTGCAAAAATTGATCTTCAGAGTTTGATATTTTCTCCACTGGTTTTTAATTTTTCTTGGATCTAATGTTGCCTTGCTGCATTCACTGAACTTTCTTCTGGGTGGGAATGTTTTTTCTGTTCTATTGCATGTTGGCAGTCTGTAACTGTTTTTGGAATTTATGGGGTAGTAGTTAAAAACTTACCTTGAGTGTTTGCTCTGTATTTGAAATTTTGAAGAGCTTTGGGGCTTCAGTTTTACCCAAATGCATTTTGCATTTTGAGATATTCATGGGCACAAAAAACTGGGTGCAGAATATTGTGGTTTAAAATTGTTTGGATGTGAAATTGGCAAACTTTGAATTTTTATTTTCATATATCAACTTGATTGAATTTAAAGAGTCAAATCTGCCAAGAGATGCACATTCAATTTTCTGCATAAAAATAAAAATAAAAAATTTAATTTACCATAACTAAATGCTACAATGAAGAGCTCACATTGCAAAATGTTATTTTTCTAAAATGATTGAGTTTTTCATTTTTAAAATTTTATTTATTTATTTATGTGTATGAATGTACTGTCTGCATGTAGGTTTGTGCACCCGTGTCGTGCAATGCTGTGGAGGTCAGAAGAGGGTGTCGGATTCCCCTGGAACTGGAGTTCTCCTGGAATTGGAGTTACAGACGGTTCTCAGGCGCCATGTGGGTGCAGGGGATCGAACCCAGATCCTCTGCAAGAGCAGTCGGTGCTCTTAAC
Organism: Rhizomys pruinosus; assembly: GCA_009823505.1. NCBI lineage: Eukaryota > Metazoa > Chordata > Mammalia > Rodentia > Spalacidae > Rhizomys > Rhizomys pruinosus. The sequence goes on along the minus strand of VZQC01012687.1, from coordinate 1,746,480 downwards.
CGCTAGGCCATCTCTCCAGCCCCCATAATTGAGTGTTTGGTTTTTTTTTTGTTTATTTTTAAGGGACTCTACAATATAATGACATAGTTGTTTGCAGATAACATTGATGTTACTCAGTATATCATACAATTAGGTAATTGGTGCATTTTTCAAGTATCTATGTCCAAATTTTGAACAACCCAAGGTTCCCATAGTCCAGTTGGAGAAGCTTGTATGTACAGGCATGTTGATCAGTTAGGAGTCCAGACTATATTCCTGTAGTCTCATGATTCACCCCTATCTCTTTGCAGCCTTACAATCTACCATGCCTCCTCTTCCGCAGTTTGTTCCCTGGGCTTTGGGAAAGGGGCACAAGTGGATGAGAAGAAAACAGTCTAAATCTTTGGAGTTGTCATTTTGGACTCCAGTCTGTTCAGGTTGTTTCCCTTCATGGATTGACAGCTTTTCCAGTGATACCCTTTTTAGCCATACTAACAAAGCACAAGCTATTGGATGTACAGGCATTTAAGCAAATAATTGAGTTTTAATATTATATTTAACCAAATAATTTTTGTGGTAGCATATTTTCTTTTATGAAATCAATATTATTTTCTTTAAATATAATGAAGTCTTCTGACACCATTAAATGATAGAGTTTAAACTTTTAAAACCAAGCCATTGGTCATGCTATTTGAGTTAAATATTACTTGATACTCTGTACTGCTTTAAAAAGAAAAAAAATGAAAATTGCAGTTGACATTCTCTAATAAATTTCAGTGCAATTACTTACTGGACTTGCAAAGTACCCATGACAAAATGTGGGTGTAAATTAAGCCAAATAATTTGGAAACTTAAATTACATCTTTAGACAGGCAATTAATTCTCACAGGCTAACTGAACACTCTGACTCTAAAACAAGCCTCTTCCTTTCAAGAATTAATGAGCTATTTAGGAACAGAAGCTGCCTAGATTGTTTATAATCTGGATCAGACCTGTACTGTTTGGTCTTATAGGAGGATTTCAAAGATGCAAATATAATAAAAGTTAAATAATTGTTGGTGTATAACCACAACTACTCAAATATTTATATGGTGGATAAAATTATTGAACAGGGTATAAACCAAACTAAGTTGGATTCCAGATCATGAGCAAAATACAGCGAATACTGATATTTTACATTTACATAGATGAATGTTTTTATTGAAATTTTTTTTACATTTTGTATATTTTAATCTTATTTCTACTCCTTCTCCACATGAACCCGTACAGGCCCACTGAACAGGTTTCATGTGATTTTCAAGGTTTGTTAAGGCCTGTGAAGTCAAATTGTTGTCCTCAAATGCCCTTCAATGTGGGTAACTCCACTGGAGCCTGGTCAGCCTTCAAATAAGACCACCTCTCCATCACTGAGTGGTGATCAGTTGCCAATAGGTCCTTAGCTAAGATTGGGGGCATTTTATCCATTTGACCACTTCTTGCTGAGTTTTTGTCTTATTGACGTTGTGTAGGTCTTGTGTATGCTGACAGCATTGCTGTAAGTTTATATAAAGAAGTTTCCAGCTGCATGGAAAACTCCATATCCTTGTGACTATTTTATTGTAATAATATCCAACAAAATTTATTAACTTATTTCAAATGATAATTACTGTCTATATATTCCTCTCAAGAAAGATAGTGCTCAATTTGAACATTATGAAATATAGGGTTATTTTTAGAAAAATCTAACCCTTCTTCTAACTCACTGAACCTGCATAGAATACTGTTTTGTTATATTTTTTGCATTGTCATTATTCCAAAATTCCACTTATTTGATGCAACATCACAATGTAGAAAAATTTTGACTTTCTGTAGCATTATTATGCAATGAATAATTTTGTTTTATTTTTAGAAAATATTTGTTGATATTATATATACTTTATATATACTATATTATTATTGATATATATAGTTTATTTAAGTATTTTGTCTGCATGTATGCAAGTCCAACCATGAATATAATACCAACAGAGACAAGAAGACAGCATCAGATCACCTGGAACTAGAGTTACACACATTTGTGTGCCTCTGTGTGGGTGCTGAGAAACAAACATGGGTTCTCTGGAAGTGTAGTTAGTGCTCTTAACAGCTATGATATCTCTCCGGCCCCAATTTATTTTAATTTTAAACTTTATTAAGCATTAGAAATATAGTTTTACATATTTCTTATATGTTTTATACCATGTTCCCTATAAATATGAATGAATACAATGAATGATATATTCTAAAAATGTACATGCTTATATAAAATTAAAATCATACATGAAAGCCAGGTATGGTAGTATATGGCTTCAATCTCAGCACTCAGAGGAAGAGAGAGGCAGGCAAATCTTTATGCATTCAAGTCCAGCCTTGTCTATATAGCATGTTCCAGGCCAGCTGGGAACATTGGCCTGCAGGGTAACCCTGTCTCAAAAAGGCCCCCCCCCCAAAAAAAAATGCACATGAAATATTGCTGAGTTGATTTAGAGCAAAGGTAGAGAGTATATTCTGGATCTAAAACCAATATATGAATCTTGTGAAAATTGACTATTTTTTCTATATTCAACTAAAGAATACTATTTTGGATTACATTATGCACATCTTGTTAGCATGCGTTATCACTAAGATTACATTAGTAAACTAAATAGAATGGTTTGCAAAATTGGAGCTCTTGATAATCACAGGAATTCCAACCAAACTGGGAGAACTAAAGTGATTCTTAAATAGAAGCAAGGTCAAAATATTGAAGTCAATATTTGGCTTTCTCATTGTTTTTTGACATCTGTTACTCTGCACCTCAGGCTGCCTGCAGAAACATGGCCATCCTTTGGTTCATCTCCTTGAGTTCTTGGATTCATGAGCATGAGACCTTACACCAAACTATTACAACCAAAAATATAGGAAAGCTTGGAGTCTTTTGTCAGTGGAGAACATGGAGCAATAGAAATGTTTTAAGTGAAAGATTAATTTAAAAACAAGACAAAGTATACTTATCATTATATATAAATTATGGAGGACTTCAGAATATATTTTTACTGTTTTATCCTGTAGGTAATATGGCTTTAGTAATGATTATAAACAAGATAAATGTAAATATGATAAGTTTTATAAGCACTAATGTTAGCATATCTTATTACTAGCTATGACAAAGGAAATTAAAACGTAATCTCAATGTCCTGTGAATGGCATTTGAAGAGGAGAAGCTCACACGGCAAGGTTCTTCCACACTAAGAACCCTTATTTATTCATGTCTCTACAGAAGTAGTGTCACACTTCTCACATTACCTCCTTTAGAAAATACTATAAATTTAGAAACAGCAGAGTGAAAACATTTGGATTTCTAGTACAGGGAAAGAAACCATTTTAAATTCCTTAAAAATATCCAGAATATTGATGCAGTTAGGTGAAATTGGACAGAAACTATGAAGAATCATGAATTTCATAAAGTTATGTCTGCTATGAAGTTTCTAAATGTGGGTCAATCCTAAATGATTATTTTCTAATTGCAGGTAATAGACATACTATATATTAGGAGACTATATGAATATATATATATATTAAGGTCATTTCTATTGCCTAATTATAAATGCCCAAATTGAAATTAGTTAATTGTGATAGCCAAGGATTATTTCTTCTCTATATTTGGCATCTGGATGCTCATCAACTTGACTTTGCCTAGATGATACTCCATATTTTAGTATGAAGAAGAATAAACTTACTGCCCTTAAGTTCTATTTAGATATATTTCGTCTAATTAATTTCTAAATACACACACAAATATATGTGTACTATAAGAAACAAGGTCATACACCTATATATAACAGTAGTACATGTAGGAATAGATATTTATGATATGCCATCTAAAAATTTCATTTATGTTTCTGGAATACTTCATAGGAGAATGCAAGGTAAAATATGTGAAAAGAGTAATCATTGATTATTTAAATATTTTATTAATATTAAATTGCATAATATTATTAGAAAGCAAAATTTCTTTTTCTAACTTGCTTAGACATGTACTTTAATATTCCAACAAATCAAGTCATATTTTTTTCCATAAAATTGACTTAAATCCTGTAACCTGGAAATTAAAATAACATTTCTTTCTTAAAATGAATATTCAAATATCTATCATATATTTATAATATCGGTAGCATAATTTAGATATTTCTGTTTTATTTAATATTAATGCTATTAAAGACTAAATTATTCCATATGAAGTTATAGTTCTCTTAAACGTGCCTCCTTTTATATAGACATTTTCCCACAATCGAGGACAGTTGACCAGATACCTTGAGTGGAGCATGAATGGCTGCCACATCCACACTTCTTCCTTGATGGTATCCCTGTCACTGTTAGCATTTCCTCACTGTGGGCATTTTTACAAAAGCCTGTTCTTTTTCCTGGGTCACCACTATGCATTACAGATCTTTTGTTTATTGTTTTCTTTACAGGGGCAGTGAAAATTTAATTTTTGTCATGTATTCATAATTTTCCTACAGTCATTATACATTTCACTTACTTCATAGCTAAAGAAATTCAACACCAAACAGAATTTGTTCACGAGTATGCACCCATTTCTTAACGACTTTTGCAAACACAGATAATGTTCAAGCATATTAGATTTTCTTTATCCACAGACAAAAGTATACTTCATGTGAAAAAAGAAAGAAACATAGAAAAATAAAATTAGTTCCTAAAATGACTGATCTGTGCCACCTTCCTTTACACAATCTATTAATTATACTATAACCAGCTATTGTAGATTTGTATGACTCTAAGAATGGATTTCCTGAGTAGTGAATTGCATCTTTTCTGTTGATCTTTGAAATGCTTAGGTGACTAAAATACAATATTGCTTTTAGCACACAGTTTTATAATTTCTATGAAGTAATCAATTTCTTTGAAATCAAAAGTTAATGTAAAATTCTATAAGATAGTAATAAAACTATAATCTATGTTTTATGCAAGATCAATCAAGAATTTTATTTTTGGAAGTTATACTTGTAGTCTATCTTTTCTTTCATTTATTTAAACATCCTAATGTAGCCATACTCCTTTTATTGAAAGAAGAGACTATTAACTCGAAGGAAATAATATGTAACACTAAGAATTCCACAACTGATTTATATGTTTATGTTTTCCAGCAAGTTTCAGTACATAGTTGGATACTTAGTAAAAAAGTATAAAATCTAGAGTTTGTTGTCAATAAATACTTTAAGATGCTATAAATATAAAACAAGGAATTAGAAAGATGTCTCAGCTGTTAAGAGTATTGAATGGTTTATAGGAGTCCCAGTTTGTCTACCAGCACCACATGTCTGCTAACAACTATCTGTAACTCTAGTTCCAGAGAATTTAAGTACTCCATTCTTCCTTCTGTGGTCACTGCATGACACAGGTGCACTTACAGGCATTCAGGCAAAGCACTCACACACATAATTAAAAAATAAATTCACATAATTATAATATTTAACATTGTTTTGATTCATTTAACTCAACTTATGTTTTTCATTTGATATTTTACTTTCTATTGACTACTTAAAGAAAAAATTCTGTTAAAACATATATTAATAGTTTATAAAATTAATGGTTACAAGGACAGATTTAAATGTAGATATAAGAGAGTTCAATTCCTATACAGAACATTGAAATTATATAATTTAAATTTCATGCCTGAAATATATATATATATCTATTTATATATAATAGCATGTCTCATATATATTATATTTTTTTTTTTTTTTTTTTTTTTTTTTTTTTTTTTTTTTTTTTTTTTATTGAATTTTTGTATGTTTCTATATATAAATATATGTTGTTTGATCAGAGACAGTGCTACTATTCCCTCTTATCCTTTCATTTAGTTTTAATTTTCATTGAATTTCATATATTTCATACAGAACATCTCAATCAAACATAAGCTCTCATAAGACTAGACAATGTACACACTCCTACCATGTGAGAGAGGCTCAATCAATTGTACAGCCAAGCTCCAAACTCTTAGAGCCTAGCAAACTACTCAATTGGAGCAGTGGAGGCACCGTTGCCTGCTGGATAGTCAACAGCTATCTAATTGGACTTGGAACCCTCTCAGTGAGAGTCAACTCATAAGAACCACTATAGGCTCAACCAAATGCACAGGGCTGGAGAAGACATAGAGCCTAGAGAAAACCCTATTGGGATCAGATCTCTAAACAAATAAAATTTCTTACTATACACTAACTAAGGAATCTTGTATTTAACGACATGCATGTCATATGCCACTGATCAGAAAAGGTAATGTATATAAAAAATAAAGGCCACTGCAGAATTGGACAACTGGTCAGACATAGAACACACACAGCTGAAAAAAAATCCCCATTCCTGGGAGCAAAATCTAGAACTGAACCTTTCCACACAGAATGAGGGGCAGAGAGAAAATGAGCACACCCTTGCTCAACACTCACCAGTAATGCTTCCGTATACAATAGAGTGTGAGGCAAATAGAAGGTCTAATTAAGGGTCCCCACATAAACCAATTTTGAGTCCCTGTATTGACTATTATTCACTGTAAATAAAAACTTCTATGACCAAGTCCAAAAGCATCACTGACCTATCTATAAGGTATAAACCTAAATATTTAGCAGGCAGTTTGTTAACATGTTCATTTAAGAAAACAAAAGAATAGGTTTCTCCTTAGGACTTATGACTCCCTCAGCTATTAGTTTGTTCTATATACATTCAACCCCCATTCTGTAACTTTGGATCACCTATGAGTGGAGAAGTAATGTGATTGGCTTTGAATATCACATAAGTAATTAAATGTTGGTTATCTATAGACAACTTTGTGCTTCTTAAACACATTTTGAATAAATTTTGATTTTAACAAAAAGGAAAGTACTCAGTCATAGATATAGCTGCTTCTATGTTATAGATCCCCTGGAATTTTATAAAGCAGGACATCTTAAAATCTATACACTAAAATTATATATTGTTTGACAAAAATCATCATATGTGAATATGTGTCTACTCTTTCCACATATGTATAACGTTGGCCTTCCAGATTTCACTTGAAAGATAAAATTTATACATAATTCCTTAAGAATCATGAATGTTGTAAACACCAGATTAAAGTGAGTGACCTCATTCTCTGGGCTCTGGGCCTTGTGTGACAGCTTGGAGAAAGTCTGCCCTGAGCAATAAAGGGTCTTGAATTTTGACTTTATGAGAGTTACTTGCAATAATGACTATGCTTTCGTTGCGTACCAGCTGATTAAGAAATTTATCTCTGTGTCAGATGATTTGTGGCACTTGATCTTTGATCCTCTGAGGCAGTTTTTGATGTTATAATTCCATAAGCAGGTTTTAAACATTTCCATGATATTTTTAGACATTTCCTTGCCTTTCCATCTCCTTTTCAGCACTCCTTTTGTCTTTGTTTACTTCCCTTAAATAATGATATTCCAATTTCGTTAAAAGCAAGAAAAACACAGAATTAGGTGTTAAGTTTGAGTGACTTTTTTTTCTCTTTACATGAACTTCAGAAAATGCTTATGCTTTCCCTGCTTTATACATATGATTTGCTTTACCAGGAAATTAAGTTTATTAGTATTGGATGCTGCTATTTCCAAATAGGCCATTATCATTTTCCTGCATTCTTCAATTGGTAGGTATCTTTAAGTTCAATATGTTATTTTCCATGGATAACTTTGATCTTTTCTATGGAGCTTACATCTCTTTATCTGCCAGATGGATAAGGTACTAAGTTATGTTGCTTTTATATAGATTTACAATATTTTTTTCTAAGAAATATAATGCAGTAAAATTTGAAAACATGGTGGCATTATATAGTTAAGTAACTGAACTGAGATAAACCTTGGAGAAAATCATGAAAGCTTTTATTCTTGAGGAAAAGAAGTTCACACTGAGAATTCATGAATATATGGATAGCAGTAATTGAACTTAGTAGGTTATCATAAAAAAGAATAACACATGAATTTTGGAAGGGAAAGAGGAAGTGGATATTGCCATACTTCATTTGATACATATATGGAATTGTCAAAGAATTTTTAAAGATAAAAACAATGCTAAAGAAATCAAAGATTATAAAAAATCAACTTAACAAAGAATGTCCATTTGAAAATCTTAAAACTTTTCAAGTTGAAATCAAACATTCACATTTTTACAGATTTTCCTTTGTGGTGGTTTGAATGAGAGTGTCCCCCATAGGCTTCAAGTATTCAGACATTTTGTCTCCAGTTGGTGACGTTGTTCTGGGAGATCTTAGAAGGTGTGGTCATACTGGAGGAAGTATGTCATTGGGGCGGGCACAAGCCTTGCCAGTCTCCAGTCTCGTGCTCTTGACTTCCTGTGCTTATTGAGAAATGTGAACTTTGGCTTTCTGCTCCAGAACCAGCCACCATGCCTCCCTCCACAATGGACTCTAATTCCCTGGAACCATCAATCATAAGCTCAAATAAACTCTTCCTTTCATAAGTTCCCTTGGTCATGGTGGTTTTATCACAGCAACAGAAAAGTGACTAATACATCATTTGTGTCTACTATTTAAAATTATATATATATATATATATATATATATGTATATATATACTCTAATTACTTGACAAAGATCAAAATTACAATGCAGTTTATTTTGAATTTTCCAAAATAAATTAACTTTAGTACATTTTGAGAAAGTTAGCAAGTTAACTATGTTCACAGTATTATTTCTTTCTAGTTCAGATTGATATAAACTATAAAGAAAAGTTAATATCTTGCCAGATAAAATATGTAGCTGAAAATTTATGAAATATATTCTAAAGGAATGTCTGATTTATGGGGCAATATAATATAAGGAATATTCTTTGCATTATTTCACATATTTTAGAATTAACTCTTGGTTAAATATCTGATTTCTTGGAATGGGTTATATGTAGGATCAATCAGACCTGTTTTAAATATTCATCATTTCATAACCAACTGTCTGAAAAAATTCAAACTCTTGAAAGAGTATTTTATATTAGTGGTACATTGAATTCATTGGTCCATTAAACCAGTTACATGGCAAAGTGATCATCCACAGAAATCACTGTGTCAAGTCCTTTAAATTGGGATATGAAATGTGATTAATTAAAATCATCCATATGAAATATGTATCAAGATTAGAGAGATCGTAATGCAACTAATACCAAAGGAGTTGTGGGAGTATGTGGTATAAGTCTCTGAAAACCAGAGTGTCAGGAAAACTTCTCATGCTGGATATCACAAAGGTGAAAGTGACACTGCCTGTTTGCAGAAATCAAAATGGTTTCTTTTGAGAAATGTAGAGTGCAAATTAACATAGTATAAGTGGGTTATGAATAAGTCAATCTTTTTTTTTTTTGGTCTTTTCAAGACAGGGTCTCCCTGTAGCCCTAGCTGTCCTGAAACTCACTTTGTAGACTAAGCTGGCCTTGAAAAAAAAAAAAAAGATCCGCTTTCCTCTGCCTCCCAAGTGCTAGGATTAAAGGCATACTCCACCACACCTGGCCATAAGTCAATCTTAATAATATATCTGGAATTTAGGTTGCAAATATATGTAGTGAGAGATGCAGCTAAAAGCTGTTCCATATTAATTTAAAAATGCAGTGAAATGAAGAGAAATATAATCAGGATACTGATGAAACTTTAACATTTACAAGAGATATATTTTTCTCTTTCCAAATGCAGTGAAGAGATAAATTTATAAATTAAATATTAGATTTAGGAAACTGGTATAGAAAAAAAATGCTACTTATATCAAGATCTCTTGTAAGTATTGAAAAATACCTTGTGTGTTTGAGTAGAGCTGGAAATCAACACAGTTTATTTATTCATTATAATCCCATTATTTTTTTTTTTTTTCTTTTTCTCTACTTAATGGGCATCACAAATATGATCTTTATCCACAGGCGAATTAGTTGGGAGTTTTAAATTGTTGCTTGCTTGTATTTATTTTTTCATTTGGTTTTGGAAGCTAATCCTTTATTTTGTTGTTCAGCTTTCAGGAGAATCGTTATTATTGTATTCATTGTGTTTAGTTAGTGTTCTTGGCCTTCAAATCAACATAACCATTTCCTTTTCCTTTTTTTTTTCCTTTGATATTTTTGAGACAGGGTCTCCCTTTAGTCCCAGATGGTCTGGAGTTTGCTATGTAGGCCAGCCTGGCTTTGAACTCACAGAGATCTGCCTGCCTCTGCCTCTGCCTCCTAATTGCTGGGATCAAAGACATGTGCCACCACACCCAGCCGGCATTACTCTTTATTGAAGACAATTTTTTTTTTTTACTGCAGCACTTAGGATTGAACCCAGAACTTGCACATGTTAGGGAAGCACTCAACTATGAACTGTACCCCCAGCCCACAAATAATTATTTACCCAATTTTAATGCATACTTTGTTATGATTTCCAAATCTGACCAAGTCATTTTAATTGTGATAGGTATTTCAAGACTACATTTATTTTTTCCAAACATATTCTGTTTCTTACAATAAAATAACCATTATTGGAAATAATAACCTCACTAGCAAACCTGAGGCATTTCTGTTCCAGTTTGTCTTCCATTGCTGTGACAAAACACTCTGACTGACACCAACTTGGGGAGGAAGGGTTTATTCAGCTTACATCTCCTGGGTCACAGTTCATCACTCAGGGAGCCCAAGGCAGGAACTCAGGGCAGGAACCTGGAGGCAGGAGCTGAAGCACAAGCCATGGAGGAATGCTGTTCACTAGCTTGCTCTCCTGGCTCATGCCCAGCCTGCCTTCTTCTACGGTACACAAAAATCTGCCCAGGGTGGCACAACTCATTGTGGGATGGGCCCTCCCACATTACTCGACCATCAAGCCAATACTCCATAGATGTGGCCACAGGCCAATACAATGGAGCCAATTCCCCAGTTGAGTCTCCCTCGACCCAGGTGTGTCAAGTTGACGCTAAAGCTATCCAGCATGATTGACCCCTTGTCAACTTGACACACAAAACACATCACTATTAAACCACCACCTTTCCAGTTCTTATCCCCAAAGTATGATGTTAACATTACTCACAACCTAAGACAGTACAAACTTAAAAGCCTCACAGTCCTTAAAATGTCCAAACACTTAAAAGTTCACAGTCCATTAAAAGTCTCTTAACTGTGGGCTGCTGTAAAATCCAAAGCAAGTACAGTCTTATTTCAAAGGGAAGAATCAGTCACACTCAAACAAAACCTAAGTCTAGCAAAGTAGCTCAAGGCCGGACACCTGGGATACATCACTCACGATCTTCTGGGCTGCAAAGGGTCCAGCAGCTCCCCCTCTCTGACTCTGCCATCCATGGCACACACGGCTCATCTCACAGGCCCACACCAATTCCATTCCACACCTGCTGCTGCTCTTGGTGGTCGTCTCACATCTCCAAAAAGCTGGGGTTGCCACTGAAACTGACGCAGCACCTTCGCCAATGGTCTCTTCTGACCTCTCCTGGTGCAAAGCCTCAGCTTCTCTCCATGACCCCTGCAATCCTGGGGTCTTCACTGCAACCGAGGTGCACTTTCACCAATGGTCTTTCCTGACCTCTCACAGTGCCAAGCCTCGGCTGCTCTCTGTGACCCCCTCAAATTTCAACACCGGAACCATATAGGAGACTCTTACACGTTACCAAGTCCGGCTTCTGGCTCGAGATGGAGGCTCAGGCCCTTTCTGGGTCACAGCTTCTGTGTGCTGACCTTGAAGATATTCTCCCCAGAAGATTTCACCTCAGTGATGCTGGTCTCTTGTTACTTACAGCTGATTTTTCAGCCCCAGCTAACCAGCATCAATTGCCCCAGTACCACAAAAGTTTCACTTCAGGTTCTGGTCTCTTGTTACTTACAGCTGATTCTCCAGCCCCAGCTGACCAGAACCCACAGATTACACAGTCCTGATGATCTCTGCTTCCCTTTGAAACTTCACAAGCCAGGCCTCCATCTTCTACAACTCCTTCAGCAAAACTGCTCCAAGCTCCACAGCAATGATCTTTAAGCATTCAATGATCTTCCCAGCCCAAAGTTCCAAACGCCTCCACAATCCTTCCCCAAAACACCAAGGTCAGGTCTGTCACAGCAATACCCCACTCTTCTGGTACCAATTTCTGTCCTAGTTTGTCTTCCATTGCTGTGACAAAACACTCTGACCGACACCAACTTGGGGAGGAAAGGGTTTATTCAGCTTACATCTCCTGGGTCACAGTTCATCACTTAGGGAGCCCAAGGCAGGAACTCAGGGCAGGAACCTGGAGGCAGGAGCTGAAGCACAAGCCATGGAGGAATGCTGTTCACTGGCTTGCTCTCCTGGCTCATGCCAAGCCTGCCTTCTTATATGGTACACAACAACCTGCCCAGGGTGGCACCACTCATTGTGGACTGGGCCTTCCCACATTGCTCGACCATCAAGACAATACTCCACAGATGTGGCCACAGGCCAATACAATGGAGCCAATTCCCCAATTGAGGCTCCCTCAACCCAGGTGTGTCAAGTTGACACTAAAGCTATCCAGCACAATTTCCATATCCTGATTTTCTATTTTATATTAGTGAATAGCCCTCTTAAGTGGATTACTTATTTTATTGTTATGAATTTGACTCTTCTTGATACACAGCTTTGAATTGGACATATTGTTAAAGAGGATGAGATAGTGGTGGCAATGTTGTGAATTCTGTAATTCTATTTAAACTTTTTGATCACTATTGAATATCTGTTATGCACCAGACCCAGTAGTTCCTAAATTTTGAAGATATAATAGTGAGCCAAGGGGCTTCTGTATCTAAGTTTACAGGAAAGGGATGATCACAACAGTAAGATTACTGTAGTACCTCATTTTGGACTTTGAACCCACTGGGAATTAAGGGTGGTTTTGATTGCATTAAGATATTTGCCTTATCACATTTTCCAATTTGAAGAATACACTGCTATGGAAATTGTCATGTATCCAAATGGACAAAACAAGAGTAATCAGAACTGTTGTAAAACCTTTTAGAAGATTCTTTAATTACCTTAGAATAAAGACTACCCTAAGGAAGTTCAATTTTAAGTCAGACAGGTAAAGAGAGTTTCATCTTCTTTTTTCCTATTTAGCCAATTTAGTACCAATTTGACCCAGCTAATGGAAGACAAGGTAATGTCAGTTCAGCAAAATTGCTCCTACTATAACTTTTAATATTCTGGGTGAAGTAAAAATAACACACTCAAATAGGTGGCAAGGTCATATTCAAAAATGTCAAGAGTTTGATGTATTGTGTAGAACACTGGTAGAGCTTTGATTGCCACCAATTTTCTTTGTTTATGACATCTGTATCCTATGGCATGGAAAGTGAGGACATATGCAGAAATAAAGTGAAAGACAAGTATTAATTGTGACAGTGTTCTTGATGCTGTGGACTGATATTTTTTAAAACTCAGAAAACTATCAGAGAAGTAGCTAAGCTTGTTAAAACGGAGGAAGATAAAACAAAGGCCAAATCATTGGTACACCTATACAAACAGATTTTCAATGAAAACATGTGGAAAACTAATATTCAAATTGTAATAAAATTATTTTCTCTATATTTAATTTTGACAATTCCATACATGCATATGATGAATTGTGTTCATATTACATCCCAGTAACCCTTTTTTTTGCCCCCCCTTTTTCCTGTTAACTATCTTCTTACTAAGCACCCTTCTATCATTATGGTGTGTATGTGTGAGTGTGTGTGTGTGTGTGTGTGTGTGAATCAATGTCTTTTTAAATATTTTTTTTGTTCTTTTAGATACAGAGTCTACCTGTAGCCCCAGCTGTCCTGGAACTTACTCTGTAGACCAGGCTGGCCTTGAACTCACAAAGATCCAACTGCCTCTGCCTCACGAGTGCTAGGATTACAGGGCTGTTCCACCATTCCTGGCTGAATGCTTCTTTTTTTTTTTTAAATATTTTTTTTGTTCTTTTAGATACAGAGTCTACCTGTAGCCCCAGCTGTCCTGGAACTTACTCTGTAGACCAGGCTGGCCTTGAACTCACAAAGATCCAACTGCCTCTGCCTCACAAGTGCTAGGATTAAAGGTGTGCACCACCACAACCAGCTTAAACATTTTTTAATTTATTATTTTTCTATGTGTATGAGTGTATTATCTGCATGTAGGTTGGTGCACCCATCTCGTGCAGTGCCGCAGAAGTCAGAATAGGGCGTCAGATTCCCCTGGAACTGGAGTCAAAGATGGTTCTTATCCACCATTTGGGTGCTGGGAATTGAACCCAGGTCCTCTGCAAGAGCAGTTGCTGCTCTTAACCACTGAGCCATCTCTCCAGCCCTAATCAAGGTCTTTTTAGGTAGTCACAGCTACTGTGTGTTCATTCATCTAACAGGCATGTAACATGTAGATAGTAGTGTTTTAGCCATTCCTTCCCATCCTCCATGTCTTACAGTCTTTCTGCCAGCACTTCTGTGATTCTCCATGGACCTTGGAGGGTATGATAGAGATGTCCTCCCTAGGTCATTTTAGTCTCTAGTCACCTAGATCAGTACTTTACTAGTTATGAGTTATGAATCTGTACATTATCTCTTACATACAAAAAGAGGCTTCTTTGCCCAAGGATGATGAGAGTACAGTTATATGAGCATAAATACAAATATTTAGAAGGCATTTACATTATATATATGTATATATATATATATATATATAATTTCATATGACCCCCAGTTACATATTATTTTGAGTCAAATATTGACAAATAATATATACTAGATAACACAAAAACAACTATGATACTTCTTTTTAGCTTATTTATACCATGAAAAATATATTGCAAATTTGACTCAAGGCAAAATCCCTTTAGATCACAATTAAGGGAACAACTATCCCTAAGCAATTAAAGAGAGAAATTAACAAAAGCATAACAGAGTAAATACAAACCCAGACCAAGAATGCAAACAAAATTAAAGAAAAAGGAAGCAACACGCATCTCTCAATAATGTCCTTAAATATTAATGGTCTAAACTTCCCAATCAAAAAACATAGACTGGCAGGATGGATTAGGAAACAGAATTCATCTATATGTTGACTACAAGAAACCCATTCTGGTACATATATAACATTTATATAGACATATTTTGGAGCAATACAGTTGTGTGGAAACCACAACAACATAAGCACTGGTTGAAAGAACAGACTGATGGGGCTGGAGAGATGGCCTAGCGGTTGGGAGCACGGACTGCTCTTGCAGAGGACCCGGGTTCGATCTCTAGCACCCACATGGCGGCCCAGAACCATCTGTAACTCCAATTCCAGGAGAACTCCAGTTCCAGGGGAATTTGACACCCTCTTCTGACCTCCGCGGCATTGCATGACACGGGTGCACAAACTTGCATGCAAACAGTACATTCATACACATACGGAAATAAATAAAATTAATAAAAATTAATAAAAAATTAAAAAAAAGAAAGAACAGACTGATATAGTTAAATTCTGCCCAAAACCATAAACCTTTGCAGAGAAAATCTTTTAAAAGGCTGAAAGAAAGATGCAGGACATGTATGGCAGAATGCATGAACTGGAGTGGGGTGGGGGAAGGGAAGGAGAATATGTTTAAATTGGAAAAAATGATGTCTGAAATACACAAAACATCAATAAAATATTATATTAAAAAACAATTACCACTAAGCTTTTGAATATATGGACTGTTCATTAAGAATGTGCATTTTGATTTTCTGAAATATGTTAGCCTCATGCAGCTCCCTGGGCAGGTAACTACTTTGCAAGACTTCTAAACATAACAATGTTTTCACGTTGTTATTTTTTAAATGTATTTAATCTTGTGAAATGCCGTGGAGGTCAGAAGCGAATTCCCCTGGAACTGGAGTTAAAGACGGTTCTTAGCTGCCATGTGGGTGCTGGGAATCGAACCCAGGTCCTTTGCAAGAACATCCGGGGCTCTTAACCACTGAGCCATCTCTCCAGCCCTCACCTTGTTATTTTAAATAAACCTGATCTCTTAGCTTTTTTTATCTGTAAAACAGAGACACCACATACAACTTGCGGAAGAGTAGGTGTGGTAGAATGTAAGGGCTGCGGAGAGATTGCGGTGAATTGTGAGACTACAGCACTATAGACTGGACTCCTATTTGATCAACATGCTTGTGCATACAAGCTTCTCCAACTAGACTATAGGAACCTTGGGTTGTTCAAAATTTGGACATAGTGTGGGGGTCCCTAGACCATGTCAGGTATCTGGCTTCTTCTACTCAGCCAAAGTAGTAATTTTCCATTGGGCCCCCTCTCAAGGTCAGTTGGTCATCCGTAGGGAAGTCAGTTTAACTTTAACCATGAAATATTCCTTAAACAGGATGTTCCTTGAACCCTAGTGTTGACTAATCCCAATGATCTGTATCAGCATGTTTGTTCCTTTATGCAACATTGTGGCTTAATAGTTGCAAACACTTCCTCTTAGGCCTACCCTTTATATTCTGTGTATGAACCTGCAGTAAATGAGACTTGATCAGAACCTGCCTTGTCTCCATTCCTTGCATGTCTTGTCCCTTTCCCTCACTCCTTCTCTTCCAGACCCCCGTTGACTGACCTGCTGGATGGGTCAACATAGATACTTGCAAATTGGTTTTACATGAATATTACTTACATTCATTGCTTATGCTTAATAATTTGGCTCACTTAAAAAAAATGCACCAATTAAAAAAAAGAATCTCCTAGAGTTAGATGGGATAATGTTAATAAAGTATTTACTATTGTTTGAATGTTGTTTTTTTTCCCAAAGGTTATATATTGAATTCCTGTCCCCAATGTTCTGACATTACTGCACATTGGGAAGAAGTTAGATCTCTATACAGAACTTAGGTAAATCAGATGTTATTTCTTAAATTATTATTCAAGGAAAAGTATTGCAAGCTCAAACTATCCTCTGTTGGTCATGCCAGGATAAAATGCTGAGAGACACCTGTAAACTACAAAGACTCATCAGTACATACTTCATCTGTTGAACTTTGCACTGGATTTTCCAGCTTCCATAATTGGGAGATAAACATGGT
This sequence comes from Rhizomys pruinosus, assembly GCA_009823505.1. NCBI lineage: Eukaryota > Metazoa > Chordata > Mammalia > Rodentia > Spalacidae > Rhizomys > Rhizomys pruinosus. The sequence continues at coordinate 1,729,453 of VZQC01012687.1, read as the reverse complement.
TATCATTTAGGCATATAATCTATGACATTATTTGTACCATCACAAACTGACTAGAATAATTCATACTGCACATGTTGCATTAATACATATACTTATAATATATAATTGAAATAGAAATAATAAATGTTGTAGATGGAATAATGGTAAAGGATCAATGCTGTCTAAAAATGAGTGCAAATGGTTTTAATTAGGAATTATAGAGTTAGAAGTCTTGAAAAATTTAATTTATAAGTAGATTACTATAAACTTATAATTACAAATTTATAATAAAATGAAAATATTATCTGAAGACTAACAAATTTTCTAATATTCTACTTTGTCATAAAATTGTCAGCTCCTATACTTTGAAATGTTATCTTATAAAATTATAGAATTACTATAAGAAATTTATAACAATATGAATTTTTATATTGTAGAAAATGTCAAAGACATTTTTTTCTCTCTTTGTTCAAATGCAAATATAAGCTTCCTGAAGATTTTATATATATGTATTTTGATGCATTTTTTCTTAACATTGTATAACCACTCTTAAATTTGATACAACTAAGTCGATAAATAATATTTGGACTTTGGTTATCATCCTTTTTATATACATTCTTTCAAATATTACATTCACTGACCTGGAAGCCTCCTCTCTGAAGACTAGCTCTCATAGGTTTGAAAGCTACAAGATGTTAAGGGAGAAACTTCAATCAATGGTTCCACTCTAGTTTAAAGCCGAATAACCAAGGCAGTGACTGGCTTAACAAACTATATTGGTACAGTAGTGGCACCTCTACCTTGGGGGTAATTGTACCTAAAACACACTCAGTGGAAAGGAAGATGTATGGCAATGTTAACATAACCTAAAACTCATCAGAGATGTCAGAGAAAAAAGTAAGTTGGGGAGATGCCAAGCCCTAAGTGTCATATCCAGAGTGGAACCTGTAGACCTAAGACTCATGGAACATAATGGAACAGGAGGTAGAGATATACTAATGCATTCCTGAGTTCTCATCACCATAGTTTCCTCATGCAACAGAGAGTGATGAACACAAAAGCCCACAATTTGCCAAAGTGTAGAAAATAATAGACTGTGGAGTGTGGTTTTTGGACAGCACTCATATATTAAAATTCACTCAGTCAGGGCTTAGGGACAAACTGGTAGAGGAGTGGAAAGATTGTAGGAGCCAGGGGAGGAGGAACATGTCCTGGGACCTTGATAATATTACCTTACAGCAATGGTGACAGAATGCACAAGACCAATGAAAACAGTATATGACAAAAATCAGTATAGAGCTGGAGAAATGGGCATCAAGTCTTAAAAAAAAAAAGAACTATTAGTAGATGATCATTGCTGGGTGAGGGACTAGACTCCAATAGGTGAGCTTGCACTGAGGGATATCTGGATACACTGACTTTACTTGATAGGCCTTAACATATGACAAAATATATGAAGTCCTGCAGATGGGCTATGGCTGGTGCAGATAGTGAGGAGGAACTAACTATGATTGATAATTATTATATGAAAGCCACAAAACTCCAATAAAATATATTAAAATATTTCAATCATACAATAAATCATAGCATATCCACCCACTTGATATATGTATTCTTATGTTTATCCTGTAATGTACCAAGTCACTGTGATTGCATATATATGTATATATATATATAACATATATATAACAGATTGAACTAAGTCTTTAAATGATAAAGTACCTAAGAACATTTTAATATAAATTTCCTGTATTTGTATTTATAATTTATGTGTGTGAGTGTTATGCCTGTATGTGTTTAAGTACAGGCATAACACTCATATGTGCAGACATAACACTCCTGTTCTACAGTGTGCATGGAAAATAGCAGGACTGTCAGATGCCCTGGAGCTGGAGTTACAAATGGTTATTAGCCACCGTGTGTATGCTGTGATTTGAACAAGGGCTTTCTGCAAGAGCAACCAGTGGTCTTAACCGCTGAGCCAGTTCTGCAGCCCGTAATAAGAATCGTTTGTAAGATGGTTCAGGAAGCTAAAGTTTAGCAAATAACTAATGTAAAATTATTTTTTCCAGAATTTTTAATACATATACTTTAAGAGTTATTTTATTTCTCCATAAACTTCTTGAAATCAACATTAATATCACTTTACAGATGATAGGAGGAAAAGATTTTATAAAACCCTTGACAAATAAGCTAAAATTATTATAGATTTTAGAATGATACCTCCATATCCTTTGTTTCTGCTATACATCATATTACTAAATGTGGAGAATAAATTTAAACACACATCTTTTTCCTTATTTCTTTTACTTTGTATCACATTGGTTTTAGGCCATTATAATCTTTCATTTAGGTTATTTCTAGTTAATTCTGTGCCTTCCATTTTAAATCACTCCTTTTCACTGAACAGTCAGACATGCTCATATTACCTTTCTGTACAAATCCTTCAGGGATTCCTCATTGTGTGACAATGAAGCACAAGGTATTTTCTAAGATTCACTAAGCCCTCTTTGAGTTACCTCCTGTTCCACTCCACTTCTCTTCTGTCGCTCCTCCCTCTGGAACCTGATGCTGCATCCTTGTAAAGCCATTTGCAGTTTTGTATCTAATTATGCACCATCATGTCTCTCAGCACATTCCTCCTCAGGTTGGATTTCTCAGGCTTATTTGCCAAGATTCCAGTCAAGAGCTGCCTCCTGTGCAAAGCACACCAGACTCAGGTGTGTCTGACAGGTGACACTCCCCATGCACCATATTGAAAAAAATAATATCATGCTTTCTGAAAGACTCAGAAAAAAAAAAAACGTTCAATTTTCTTTTTGTTTCACAGATTCAGCTCTTGTCACTTAATTTATCCATTTCCTATTTTAGAACAATGGAAGTATCTTTCTGAAAAGGACCCATGTCCTTCCTTGAACAGTCATTTGTAGCCTTGGATACATTTAGAGTTCATGTTAAATAGGCTTTAAAATGTCAAATGACTTTACGGTATACCAATCTTTTATAAACAAAGCATAACATATTTGCTGGTGATGAAAATAACAAAGCTGACCTAAGCAAAATCACTTTTGAAAACTCATAAATGGAAGTAGTATATAGGACAAATTTATATCAGAAAAAAAGCAAGTGACAGAAATAGAGCTTCTAATTTGATGGCTTGGGGTAAAATTTCCAGTGACAGCATCATACAGAATTTTTAAAATACTGTATTTCAGAAAACAGAAAGAAAGAAAGATGATGTGCTTTATAAAACTCTCTTAGATGACTCATAAAGAGGTGCTGTGATGGCTAGACAGTGATGTCTAGAGTTCACATGAAAGATTTAAGAAAGCTGCTTCAAAAAATATGAGTAGGAAAAATCCATAACTTCATACCCATATATTAATATTAAAACCTACTGCTTTAAGTGGATTCCTCAAAGAAGTTTGTCAACTGTGTATTACAAATGTACTTTACTATATTTTGAAAATAGGGAATATTTTTCTTATTTCCTTTTCTTATGTTAAATAAGTGAAATATTATAGCCAAATATCTTATTTTTCAAGATTTATGCAAACATTTTTAATGTTTCTTTAACCTTGTGTTTATTATTCCCATAGTATTCCTTAATATTTTTTCCAGTTCTTGGTTAAAGAAAACATAAAAATCTTAAGGAGTATAATATCAGGAAGAATGCAGTTATCACCAGCGTCTTAAACAGTTCCGAATTCAGGGGATTTCCATTTTGAGAAGTAACGTTATCTTCATATAAAACTTTACATGTTTAATAAGACTGAAAACCAAATTGAAATTTCCCAACATGTCTTTTACACACACACACACACACACACACACACACACACACACACACAATCTCGCACTCACAAGCACTCCTATAAATTTTCACCTGCAACCAATTTCTAGGTCATGAGTTTCTAAAGTAGAAAGTTCATTCTCCAGAAGATGTTGCTCTTCAGTTACAAGTTGACATTAAATGCTTGAGGCTGAGTTATTTCTCTTTATTCTCCCAGGCACAGACCTCACTAGAAAGGTTTTAGCTCCTAGATAGCCAGAATAAAAGGTCTTTATATAAAGACTTCATCAAAGCATCCACTTTCTTCAACTACTCCTTGTGTAGCTTGGCCAGCCAGAGGACTAAATTGCTGACACTCAAAACACTGACCCAGCCCTACTCTGTCCCTTTGGAAATAGGATGCCCTGATTAGACCCAAGTATCCAGTGTCAACCCTATTTAGACCAGTGACAGTCTCTTTCCAGTCTGGTTCTGAGAACCAAATAACCCTGTACTCAACCCTTTGTATGGCACAGACAGTGAAAAGAAAGGCCTTTGCTGAATCATATTAAACCTTGATAGCTATTGTGGAAAATCTAATCATTGTTTCCGATGAGTGCTTTATTCCTCTAATACCCTACTTTTTGTAGATCTCCAGATTCCCTCTCTGTTTTTAACTGAGGTTTCTTTGAAGTTGAAAACTATAAAGATGACTGCTTCCTTTGAATTCATAACATCAAGCCTTCATCTCTCATGATGTAAACATATAAAACCAAACCATTTGTCTTCCAATGTTTGACAGTTAACTTCCACATATATCTAATTACAGGATGGCATAAAGATTGCATTCATTTAATCACTTTAACTCTTTTATTTTTCACTTTACCTCTTACAGAACATTATTGTAAACTATCTTTATTTGAACAATAGATTTTGTTAGTTTTTTGCGTAATATTGTTTTGTTTGGTTGCAAATTTGGCCTGAACACTTGAATACAATAGTATTTCATTTACTTATTTTTATACTGATTATACCACAGAGACTGATATTTTTTCAGCTACAGGTGTTTTTTTCTATCTTCGAGATATTTGAGTATTACCAAGTGTCCTTGGATAGCCATAAGGCATCCGGTTTACTTGGGGTACGGTGAGTCTTTGTTCCAGAGTTCCCTGGTATTTCAGCAAACTTGACATTCTTAAAGAGATGATCAGATATTCAAATGGCTCTGATTTGAATTGCTGTTGGCTTTGAAGAAAAGAATTTTGTTGTAAATTGTCACATAAAATAAGAATTCATGTATATTAGAACTCTTTTACATAAATGTTTTGTATCCTTACCTAATACACCTTTAATCCTCTTCACAGATACAGAACACTTCTTTCTGTGAGTACCTGAGTGTTACATCTGCTAACTGCATTGAACTCAAGTCTAAGATCTGTGGTGTATATAAAATGTTCCCAAATTCTACAGCTCCCTGTGGAATGTACAACAGTAGACCAAAAGTAAGTTTGTATACAGTGATATTTTTAATAAAATATTTTTATTGTTTTGTGTGTTTCATACATCATTTCTCAGTCCAATTTAGATACACTCCCTTTTCCATGTCCCCCACCCCGCCCCAGTTCATGCATTCTGCCATACACATCTTGCATCTTTTTCTTAGTCTTTTTTTTGAACTTTATAATACACATAGAATCAAAATAATATAAATGAAAATTGTGATATCAAAAAGCATCAAAATACAGTGATACTTTAACATTGAAATTCCATTTTCTCCAACTTGTATTTGCGTCAAAATATATATATATATATATATATATAATATATATAGATATATGATATATTGGACACTGTGGGAAATAGATATCATTTCCCACATGCCCTTTGACGGCCTTTTCATATGGTTTTAAAAATGCAGGGAGTCATGACATACTTTAATTCCAGACTACAGAATGCTGAAGGAGTAGGATTAGGAATTTAGGTCATCCTGGGCTACATATAAAAACCATTTATCAAAAATAAGCAAAAACTAAAGAATGAATGTAAATCATGTTTTATCTTTCTTCTTGTTTAAATGGGAGAGCATACAATTTATTAGATATTAGATAAATTATCATGTATAAATTCTATTTAGAATGATTAAAATGTAATCAAAGAGATTATCATTTTAACCATAGAAGGTAAATGGGAGAGTCAGGATTCACTTCAACTTGGTTTCCAAACCAGTTTATATTGACCAATACAGAAGTTTTGGCAATATCTAGCTGATATATGGTTTAAGAAATTCTTGCAACTCTCTTCACAATAGCAAAGGGCTAGAAGCAATCCAAATGTCCCTCAGCCAATGAGTGGATAGAGTAAATGTGGTACATCTACACAATGGAGTTCTGTGAAGCAGTAAAGAAAGATGACATCATTAACTTTTCAGGTAAATGGATGGAACTAGAAGACATTATACTAAGTGAAGTAACACGGTCCCAGAAAAACAAAGTACCAATGGTATCCCTCATCTGTGGATGCTAGCACCAAATACCTAGTAGTAAGGCAAACTAAGCAATAGATGATAGATAGATAGATAGATAGATAGATAGATAGATAGATAGATAGATGATAGACAGATATAGATAGATATATATATATTCTTTTACCTAAAAGCAACTGTACCATTATAATGCGACTACCTTAATGGGATGTAGGATTAACCTATGGCTTACTTTCAGACTTTGTAATTGTGGTATATGGGGGAGGGTTATGCATACTTTAGAGTAATATAATGTGGAAAAAATTTAAACACTTCAGATGAAAAAGATGTTTGGGGAATTATATGTTTTGTATTTAATAGTTTTTTTCTATAGAGAAAAAAATGCTAACTTAAAATATAATTAAAGGTAAACAATTGCATGTGAATAAAATACATTTGAAAATGTAAAAAAAAAGTTCATGTTCTGAAACATATGTATGTAATTCAAATGTTTCAATAAAATATGATATATGAAAAATAGAAGTTCTATGGGTCTTATATATGCCAAAGAAATAGTTTTCTGTTCTGTTTTTTTAATAGTTATATTTTTATGAGTTCTATACAATATCATTTGATGATATTTAAATCCCTTCCCTTGACGGCTGCTTCCCACACACAACCTGCCTTACTATATAACTATGTAACTATATGTATGTGTACGTGCGCATGTGTGTGTGTGTGCGCGCGTATGTGTGTGTGTGTGTGTGTGTGTGTGAAATGACCTAGAGTTTGATTTGTGTCCCCAAATATACTTTCATGTGGAGAACATCCACTGGAGCTGTACTAACCTCTCAAGGGTCTCATTCCTATAAGAGACCGTCTCTCCTCCTCCAAGCAGCAATCAATTGTCAGAAGTACTGTAGGTTGGGTTGGAGTTTCTTATCCATTTCCTCATGTCTATGCTGGGATTTTCTCTGATTTGAGCTTGCGTGGCACTTGGGCACGCTGCCACCATTACAGTGAATCCATATATAAAACTGTTTCCTGTAGTCATCTACCATCTTCAGCTTTGAGAATCTTTCTACTCTGTCTTTAGCAACGATCCCAGAGCTTTGGGAGGTAGAAGTTTGAAATAGGTACTGTATTTCAGTGATAAAAACTCTGCAGCCTCTTTTGCTTTGTGCATAGAGCAGTCGTTTGTCTCAGTGCTAGTCATCATGTGTTACATAAGGAGACTTCTCAAGCAAGAGTGTTCATCTTATGTGAAGAGAAGACATAGAAGATATGTCACTTAGGGTTAAGCATCTCACAGATATTTACCATCAGTGTTTGACCAGTCCTGTAACTCTTTAATATCCCTCTTTTGTTGCAAAAAGTAGTTTCTTGAAGGTCTGTAGGATTTATGACCTCTCCGGCCATGTGTATTTGAATATGTTTACATATCATGCATTAGTTTCTTCCCATTGAGCCAAACTTAATTCCAACTAGAAAGTTGTTGACTACCCCCAAAACAAACATGCTTGGCCACTTATTTTTTTTTTATTAGGCTTTACAGATTGGTAGGACCGCTGACTGGTTTTCTCCCTTGGCGACTTGCCTAATATCCTCTGACACAATGGAACCTAGTCTTCAGCAAGGAGGCTATCAGGTCAGTTCCAGCTGGATTCATTGTTCTAAATTATTTTTCTGGTGTGTCCTCTTTTCAGTAAAAGTGTCTTACCTTCAACAGCTGTGGCTTTGAGGTTACAGGTTTTATATGGCCTGCATCTCTAGATACTGAAAGATTAATAGCATTTAAACATTTTAATGAGTCTTGTGCATTTCTCTAATAGGTCTTAAAATTTCAACCCACTCCATCTGCACTCCCAAAGACACCCCTGGATTTCATGCCTTTGTCATATATGTTAAGTCATGTCCAGTCAAGCATTTGTACACAGATGTCCTTCAGTGCAAGTTCATCCACTGCAGTCTACTCAGCCTATCTAAAGTAGTAACTTAAACTTCCTTAAAGAAGATCTCATATTTTGAAGTATAAGTGTTCTTGTCTTTGTCATACATGTTTTCAGAGTTTAATATACAATTAAATCTCTTCAATAAATATCATTAATATGTAAAATAGCCTGTTCTCTCATATTAAATTTGAAAACGTGATAGTTTTATGTTAGAATATATGGGGGTTTGGGCACAACAGCCTGCAAATTGGATTATCACTTATAGCTAAAAAATGGAAAAAAAACTGAGAGAAATATGCAGGACAGTTATGGCAGAATGCATGATCTCGGTTGGGGGGGGTGGGGGGAAAGGGAAAGGGAAATATGCCTGAACTGAATTGGAAAATGATGTATGAAATGCACAAAGCATCAATAAAAAAAATAAAAAAGTTTAAAAAAAAAGAATATATTTTTCAGTGCTAAATGCTGAAACCATGACTTCTAGATACCATTTTATGCATGCACTGAACCAGTGAGTTATATCTCCATCCTTTTTTGTTTCCTTCTCTTTTTTTAATGTATATGTGATGTGATGTTTGTGTGTGTGTGTGTGTGTGTGTGTGTGTGCACATTTTCACCTGTCTTTGCTGAGGTAGAAGTTTGATATCAAGTGTTTACTATATTTTATTTTTAATGAGGCAGGTTCTCAAGCTGAATCCAGAACTCACCAGTTCAGGTAGTCTAGCCAGAAACATTGTTTCCCTGACAGATCCTCTGTTAATTTCTATATACTGAGTAGGGTCTTATGGGCAAACCTCTCACTACTCAGCCCTCCTCCTGTATTATGTGAGTGCTGGGGATCTATATGCTAATGCGTCTGCAGTTAATTATCCACTGAGCCATCCCTTGGTCCATTTCCTTCTATTTTTTATGCTTTGAGACAATTTCTCACTAATTTTCACAGGCCAACCTGGAACAGGAGGATCAGCCATTGCTTAGGTATTTTTTGTTGAAGAAAAAATGAAATTAGTATCCTATTCTCAGGAATAAAGGAAACAATATCAGTATAGTTTTGAACATTGTTTTGAGCCAATAAGCCAATTAGTAAGAGAAAGAGCTCATTTTACACATCTCATTTTACGGTTAACCTGATATTTTTGATACAGTTCCATGAATCTTAAAGTCAATAAATAAAGTTAATTTGTATAAGAAACCTAAGGAAATAAATGGATGTTCATGACTAATGTAATAAGATAAATCACTGTGCTGGGATACATTATTACATTAAGAAACTTTAAAGAACAACAATCATTTGTCATAGTTCTTAAAATAGATAAGATCTTTGTAGTGCCTGTTAAAACATAGTATAAGAAAACTATTAAAAGCACAACACATTTATATAAAAAATGACTGGCATTTTACTTAGTGTTTGCTTAAGGGTAACACATGAGTAATATAGATCATAATATCCTCTCAATATTTATATTATGAGAAATTCTTTCCTCCTAATTCCACTAAAAGATTGTTATCATTGTCCAGGTTTCCTGGGTCAATTTGACTTTAAACTGTTTGAATATCTGGAACCTTAAAATATATCACATAGTTATATTTTGTTAAGTTCTATTTACATTACTTCAAGGTAGAATATTTAATGAGAGTTGCTGAATTATAATTTTGCAGGATTGTAACTTCAACCAATTCACAGCTGTGTTGGCTTTGAAAAATTAATTTTCTAAACAACTGTCCTCACTTGTAAAATAGGGATAAACATGTTAGCTACATGGCTTAGAAGTTTTGGGCCCTTGTGCTTTCCAGTATGATGACTAGAGTTTCATTCACAGAATACATAGTGATAGGAAATAAGCGATCACAAAAGTTGTCTTCTGACCTATTCTTACACTCTGAGATGTACATGCATCTGCAAAAATATATTATGCACTTGTGTAAAAACATGCAGTGACAACAATCATCTAAAAATTCATCTATACGGATAATAATAAAAAACACTAGCTGGAAGGTGTGATTTCCTTCTCTCTTGTGGAATTACTTGAATTTAACAGAATTTTTGCTAAAAGAAATAAAGGTATCTTGATGTTTCTAATGAATATACAGAATAAATAAACTAATGCAATTTTAAGATTTATTTTCCCCTATTTTAAATATATATTATTTTATGTGTATGAGTGATTCCCTGCATGTGTATACATCCACCGTTTACATTCAGTACCTATGGAGGCTATAGGAGGCAGGTCCCCTGGAACTGGGCTTACAGGTTCCACGTGGGTTCTGGAATCTGAACCTTGGTCCTCTGCAAGTGATCTTAAGTGATGAACCATATCCCTAGCCCTGTTTTTATTTTTAATTATGTATACGTTTGTGTATCTGTTTGGAAGTATGTACACAAAGTACAGGTGCAGATGGAGGCCAGAGATAGCAAATGCACCCTGGATTTGAAATTACATGTATTCATGTACCATTCAACTGATTCTGGGATCACTGCTTATTCTTAGCCATACCTATAGCCCCCAATTGATAGGTGTGGTGGTTTGAATGAGGCTCTAGTTATTCAGATGTTTGTCTCCAGTTGGTGGAGCTGTTTTTTGGAGGTCTTGGGGTGTGTGGCCATGCTGGAGGAAGTGTATCACTAGGGCAGGCTTAGTGAGCTAAACAAGCCTCGTGGTCTACAGTTGCTCTCTCTCTGCTTCCTGTGCTCTTTGTGAGATTTGACTCTTGGCTTGCCGCTCCAAATCCAGCCGCCATGCCTCCCACCACAATGGACTCTAATTCCCTGGAACAGTCAATCATAAGCTCAAATAAACTCTTCCTTCTATAAGTTCCTTGGTCATGGTGCTTTATCACAGCCACAGAAAAGTGACTAATACAGTAATTTGGTACCAGAGAGTGGGTTGTTGGCTGTGAAGAACCTGACCATGTGGATGTTTGGAGAAATGTGGAAGACTTTGGAACTTTGGGCTAGAAAAGCTGTGGACTACTGTAAGCAGAGCTTAAGGGGCCATTCTAGTGGAGGCCTGGAAGAAATCATGGCTGCAAAAGATGTGGTTCCAGAGGAGGATAAAGACTTATGCAGCAACTGGGATATTTTGATAAAGAGTCTGGCAGCAGTTTGCTCACAGCCCAAATGCTTGCCTGATGCTAAGTTGAAAAGCAATGGACTGATATCTTTGGCAGAGGATATTTCAAGACAGCCTAACATAGAAATGGTGGTGTGGCATTTAATGGTGAATATTGTGCAGATCTACAGTGAAGAAGAGCAGATGGGGCAGAAAGAAATGCAGAATGTACAGTTTGGATCTGATAACTGCACTAGGAAGATTAAAGGTGGGGCCAAGGCATGTGAAGGAGAGGCTCCCTTTCATAAGGAGACTAAAGTGATTAAGGAGAGGCCTGGAGATTTACAAGTAAACAAAATAATCAGTACCTTCAGGGCAAGAGCACACCCAGCTAATCCTCCAACAAGTCCAGGGCAGAGAAAAGTTGCAAATGTGGTTGAAATATGCCAGAGTCCATCCCGAACTTGCAGCCAGATTCAGCAATTTCATTCAGGTGGTGTTGGCTTTAGAGGCATGAAGTTTGCAAGAGTGAAGGGGTCATCAGTTCTTCCTCCATGGTTTCAGAGAGCTGCGAAGGTCAGGCAGAGTGCAGTGTCCCTGCATAAAGTAGGCCCTGATAGGCCATTGCATGAAGCTGTGAATGTGAAGTCTGGTTGTCAGCGGAGTTCCCAAGAAGACATTCGAGATGCCAGACCTGTGAGATATTTGCCAAGGAGAGCTGCATATAGGGAGTGGTACCAGCCTAAGAAAGAGATGTATGTTTCAAGCAAAGCTGGAAGAGCTGAGCCATCTAAGCCCTTTGGAAGTCAAGTCCCAGAAGTTGCATATGGAGCTACTGGACTTGTTGCTTGCCCTGCTGGTTTTCAGTGTTGTTTTGGTCCGGTATTTCCTCACTATGCCTCTATTCCTCCATTTTGGAATGGGAATGTGTATTCGGTTCCACTCTATGTTGGGAGTATATAATTTGCCTTTTGATTTTGCAGGAGCTTACAGTTAAGAGATTGGCCTGAGTCTCAGAAGAGACTTTGGACTGTGGACTTTTGAATGACATTGAAACTGGTGGAGACTATGGGGACTTTTGGGGTTGGACTGAATGCATTTTGCATTTTATATGGTCAGTAGCATATGGGGGCCAGGGAGTGGAATGTGGTGGTTTGAATGAGTGTCCCCGATAGGCTCTAGGTATTCAGACGTTTATCTCCAGTTGGTGGCGCTGTTTTTGGAGGTCTTGGGGTGTGTGGCCATGCTGGAGGAAGAGTGTCACTGGAGGCAGGCTTAGTGAGCTTAACAAGCCTCGTGGTCTAGAGTTGCTCTCTCTCTGCTTCCTGTGCTCTTTGCGAGATGTGACTCTTGGCTTGCCGTTCCAGATCCAGCTGCCATGCCTCCCACCACAATGGACTCTAATTCCCTGTAACCATCAATTGTAAGCTCAAATTAACTCTTCCTTCTATAAGTTCTTTGGTCATGGTGCTTTATCACAGCAACAGAAAAGTGACCAATACAATAGGTATTTTATATGTAACAGTTTTCTTATTTTGCCTAAAATGTATAAGCACACTATCAACTTTAAACTACACAGCATTTTATTTTATTGTCATTAACAATGGGGATTTGACATGTTCATCATGATTACAGGCTATGTTTAGTGATATGACAATGATGGGAATGTGGGGTTGAAACTTAGTGTTTAAGAGCTCACTTACCCTCCACCAGCTATATTAGTTATTGTTCTCAAATTAATTTTTTAAATCTAGCTTAAAATAATTTCATGAATTTTCTGAAAGATTTGTTTCATTGTATTACTTTGTATTGTGTGTATCTGTATGTGTATTAGCAGATTCTCTGCACTTGTCCCTCAAGACCAGAAGTGGGCATCACACCCACTAGAGTTGGTTTTACAGGTAGTTGTGTGCCACCTAATGAAGTTGCCAGGAACTCAGCTAATGTCCTCTGAGACCAGGGAGCACTATTAACCTGTGAACCATCTTCCAGTCCTACCACAGTTTTCAGTCTTCAGTAAATTATAATTTGGAAGTTGTATTAGTAACCTTTGCGTTGCTATGATAAAATGCTGACCAAAACCAAAAGTATCTTATTTGGCTCACAAACAGTCCATCATCAAGAAAGGCCAAAGTGGGAACTCAGCAGGAAGCTGGAGCACAGTCCATGGAGGATAGCAGCTTAGATTTTTGCTCCCTTGAATTTTGCTCAATTTGCTATCTTATATAATACAGGATCACTTGCCCAATGGTACCATTTCCCACAGTGGCCTGGGCCCTTCTCCATCTCTCAACAATCAAGGAAATATCCTGCAGACCTAGATACAGTCCAGTCCAGTGGAGGTAATTCACTAGCTGAGGCCTCCACTACCCATGAATGTCAAGTTGACACTTAAGTTATCCAGAATAATTGGCCCCTTGTCAACCTGACACGCAAGCACATCACTATTAAACCACAAACTATCCATTTCTTATCCTTAAGGTTAATGTTAATATTAATGTCAAAACCTTTAAAAAACTACAACTTTAAAAGTCCCACAGTCTTAAAATAATCCAAGCAATATAAAATCCAAACTCTTGTTTTACATCTATTAACTGTGGGCACAATTAAAATCCAAAAGAAGAGAATTACCATTTTATTTAAAAATGGAAATTAGGCACACATAAGAAAACTAAATTCCAGAAAAGTAGGTAGTGGATTGACATCTGGAATTCACTCAAAATATTCTGGGCTCAAATGGGTTTCCACCATTGCAGTTCTCTGGCTGTGCTGTCTATAGAAAATGTAGCTTGGCTGGTAGGTTCACATCAGCTCCACTCCATACTTGCCCCTGGCCCTGCCATGGTCCTGGCATCCCCACATCCCCAATATGCAGAGAGAAGGTTGGAACTTCCTCCGTGGACTTTCCTTGCCTCTCAGTATGATAAGCCTCAAAATCTCTTCATGACTCCACCAATCCTGGGGGGTGTCCTCACTGCAACTTCTACTGCATTTTCTTTTTCTTTTAGTAATACTTTTATTGGGGGGGCTGGAGAGATGTCCTAGTGGTTAATAGCGCTGACTGCTCTTACAGAGGACCCGGGTTCGATCCCCAGCACCCACATGGTGGCCGAGAACATGAGCACACACACATACAACCACACAACCACACCATCACGTTTAACTCGCGCTACACACACACACACATTGCGCTCACGTACTAAGCATAACATATGATAGACTTAGTTGAGAGTAACTGTGCTCATGGTATTCTAAGACAAGGAAGGCAGGTCTGGAGGTGTGGAGTGAACCAGCCTCCAAGGGGTAAAGTTGATTAATTAACATATATTCAACTATTGATCAATTGTATCATTACATCCATATCATTACATAATTCACTTAAAGGGACAAGAAAAAGACCAAAACAGTAGAAACTATCTTAGCATTATTATTGGTTATCATTACGACACCCTCATAAGAGGAAGCTATGTACCATTTTTCCATGAAATATCAGATCCTCGCTGAGCTTACTGTTCTTAGGCCATGTAGATATGAGACAAATCATTTGAATTACTAGTATAACTATAAGTATCTATCAAAGGAGCAGACGAAAACTTTCTTTCTAGTTAGGTAAAAGTATCACCAAGTTAATAGGTCCAAGAACTTATGTATTTGATAATTACACATGCTCACATCTTGATTCTACCAGTGTTACCATTTATATGTTCAATCGTAACACATTAATATTTTCAGTCACCACTTTATATCTGAGATAATCAAAAATCATATTCATAATCACAGGGTAACTGTCCCATCTTCAGAACCCTGCACAAGGAGGTCTCCAAAATAAATAAACACAAAACACAAACATAGAATGAGTCCCAGAGTGACAAGTCTTTCTAGTAATCGTTAAAGGGATGGATGATTTCACACCAGATATGACTTCCAGCTAGGCGTTCAACAATATACCTGTCTTCCTACGGGACTTCTAGAGAAACCCTTAATGCACAAACCCCTCCCCTTCATATCATTAAAGCTGTGATGTATTCACTTAGTATATCAATTGATCATACGAAAGATAACGTTACCATATACAAAGCTTTAGGTAAAATCCTACATTCGCTGCGTTATAGTGTTTTAGATTCTTGGATTGAGGAGGATTTCGTTTACAGAGGACCTATTAGGGTAAGAGAGAATCTACCTCTCACAGTAGCCTCTATTAAGCTAGTTACTAGAACTTACTATTGAATAGACGCTAAGGTACTGTGACCTTGAGATACTAACAGAGATCCACCTGCCTTGTGACCTCCTGTCAGCTGAGCTCAGCGGATTTGCGTAACAGGCGTTGACTATAACAAACTACTACAAGTCATCTTGGATGGCAAGCACAAACACATGATGAGGTGGGAATTTCTTTTAATCCTGTGAGTGTGGTTGTCTATTGTTTTTTCTGGGACTGTATTAACTTCACTTAACATAATAAAGTCTTCCAATTCGCAATATCCACATTTAATCCTACGATTTATAAAAGTCCTATACGATTGTCAGTTCAGTAAGCATCGGTTAAACACTGCTTCAACAGAACTCCAACTGTGAGACGCTATGGGAGGCCCTTATCACACAGACTCGAATAATTCCCACTCATCTAAGAGGCCTGAATGTGGAGAGGGCTGTGTGATTAGACATATCCTAGACCTGTTGCCAATATGCATAGAGAGAGAGTTGCAAAATCAGCAATATGATAACTTTAAACAACTCAAAGTATCTATCTCAGATCAAGTTTAAAATAATTGCGTAACGACAAGTATAAGGACGATTCTGCTTGAAGTTTGATGTCTATAGATATTTTAATATTAATACTTTGTTTTAGTGTAATATATCAACATTGATATTTGATGATGTTAAACCATTGAACTTTTCACTTCTACACAATATTACTGTATCTATGCACTTACATGGTTATGATGAGCACATGCACTTGAGTAGTCTTGCATAGATTATCACTCAATTGAAATGGGTCCAAAGAGCGCTCGTACAGGTATGATCACTCTGAGATAAGGATGAAATGAGTTTTCATTCTAACTTAGTGTAAAATTAATGGAGTGATGCTAAATCATGATCAGATTCTACCACGAGAAAAAGCAACACGCGACTATGTGAGGTAGCCCTTAGAGGTGAACATGCAACTTCTTCCTATTGCGCCTTAGTTTATTATGGAGGAGCTAAATGGGCGCTCTTTTTAACTGCTAGTTTGATATGTTAGCCCATGGATACCTGAAAATTCCTAATCCTAATCCTTCAGCATTCCTTAGTCTGAAATTCAAAGTAGTCATGGACTCTCTGGGCATTTTTAAAACCCCATATTTTCATAAAGTTCCTCCCTGACAATAAGAGTTGCTTATGCTGGTAATAATACTAATGAGAGGATGGTTTCAACACATATTTCCGCAACAAAATAAGCTATATTCACTAATGAAGGTATAATAATGGAGCCTGGTATCACGCTGTAGAATGTATTGTTGGTTGTGTTTTTGAATGTGGAATACTAAAATACCACACCAGAACATCTGTCATAATGTAATAAGGTAAACAAGTAAAAGTATATGAATAATAACTATTAAGTTAATGAAAGGCTTATGGTTCTGATTTACACAGCTACATAGAGAGAGTAAGAAAAAAGCAGTGGGCCACAACCATGAGAATGTCAGAAAATTTCCAAAGACAGAACCAGGGGGTCACTGGAGTACCAGAGTTGGATCAGAAATTGGACTTCATGGGAGCCCTTCGTGTCAATGAAGAATTAACACACAGTAAATAGCAGGCAGCTAAAACTCCTTGGAGACATCCACTATCCTTATTTTGAGCCAATGGGAATGTGGGAAAGAAGTCATTGGACGCTGGCGAATATGAGGATGTCCCTGGGAGGAGGGAGCTAGTGAAAAGGGTCCTGCTAATCGTTGGATGTACTCATGTAAGTCCTGGGCACAGCAGAGGTATGGCTGCCAAAGACACACAGTAGAAGTTTTGAAAATGTACTTTGTTATCCAATACCCAAGTCCCAGACATATTGTACTTAAGTAGGCAATCCACCTGAAGTAACAGGCAAAATTTTAACGGAAAATATGCACGCGCATAAACGTCAGATGCTTCTTCCAAGTATTATAACAATAGAACTAGTCGAGTCAGTTACCTACTTCACACTGGTGGACAGAGGAGGTGTGAAAAAAGCACACGGGAGAGCAAAGACAATTGACGTAGGCCTGGGCCAAAAAATCAATATATACAGAAAACTTGTGACTAGAATCCCATATCTAAAAAGAGAAGTATGTAACAGCAGATCCAAACAGTGACATATAATAGATAAATAATATATAAAGTAGTAATATAATAATAATATATTTAAATGATCCACGATTGTGTGTGAGTTTATGTGTTGCCATTCAAAAATACCAACAGAGATGTGTGAATAAAGACAGACTGGCTTGTAGTGTCTGTTTTAGCCCCGGGGACCTGAATTCCTCTGAGGACCTGTTCCCTTTGCATTCTCTTGCATCTGTTCTGTCAAAGGCCTTCCTCTATTTTATTGAAGTAGTATATCACTCAGGCGTGAAATGTGGAACGAAGTAAAAAGGAGAATCCTTATCAGAGGATTTTCCCTTTCTAACCCCTACTGACTTAGAACAGCACCCAGAAACACAATGCTATCATTTTAATCTCTGTTGTTTGCAACACAAAAGGGATAATCCTCCTTGATTCCAGCAAACCTGCTGTTTGCAGAAGCTGATATCAAAACAGATAGTCACAACACATTCACAGCACAGGTCCTGGTGATCAAAGAGCAAGGAAGAGTCCATAAGAACTATGTTATTATATAGGTTTAATCCAGTAAAGGAACCTCAAGGCCTAGTTAGTAGCCTTTATTGGTTTGGCATTATAGTAGGCAATCACAGCGAAGAATAAAATTAACTTTTATAGTTATGGGTTCAAGTAAACAGTCATGTCCAATAGGTTTGTCGGATAGGCATGTGGGGATTATGAAACGGAACATTATTTCATCTAAACAATAAGTATTTCCACATGCCAGATTTTTTTAATGAAAATAATTTCAGAATTAGCTAGCTCCTGTGGTTTAAAATATCTGTTTTTTTTTTTAAAAAAAAAAAAATGCCAGGGAAAGCTCAATGAACCATATCTGCATATAAAATAAAGAATCCCCAAGGAAATTACAAACAGTATACTCAGAATTAAGGAAGAAGCTGACACGAAAATAGTGACAAGATAGCTGCAAACTGCTGAGGTGAACAGAGACATAATGCAGATTAGGAATCATGCGTAGGTGTTCATCCCCTGGCTACCATCATAGTAGCCTTCAATACCCATTTAATTATGACTCACTCTTGAGATTAAATTTGCTAAGCACCCGAGAAATTCCTCATCAGATGAAATAGAAACAATAGGAAAATAGCAAACAAAATAGCCCAAATCAGAAAACACCAAATAAAAGGAATCTGAAATTAAATTTTAGAATCTATTTAGTATTGTATCTTTCTTTCTTAGTTTAAATGGAAAGCAATACCAATTTATTAGATACCAATTAATAATAAGACTAAATCATAAATCAAAGTTAATGTATAGTGTTCAGACTGGATGGGACTTAAGCCGGTGGGTTGGAGAGGGTGTGAGAAGAGCCTGTTGATATCTATGAAGGCTTAAGGCCTAGTAAATACAAGACTAAATATAAATTATAGTTGAGGAAATGGATTAATATACAGTATTTCATGAGACAAATAGCAAAAATGTTGAAAACTAAGTGCGTATTTTAAAATTGTTCATTTTATTGTGTCTGGAATGTAAGTTGTTCCTGGTGTCAGATCGCCAATGTATCAACAGATGTTATAGATCATTTAACCCTAGAAGGTAAATGGGGAAGGAGTCAAGGAATTCACGTTCACCTTGGTTTTCCAAAGACCATTAATATAGGTGACCGGGAATACAGAAGTTTTGGCAATATCTAGCTGATTATATGGTTTAAGAAATATTCTTGCAACTCCTGCGTTCACAATAGTGAAGGGCTAGAAGCAATCCAAATGTCCCTCAACCATGAGTGATAAGAGTAAATGTGGTACATCTACATCAATGGAGTTCTGTGAAGCAGTAAAGAAAAATGATGCTACATGCATTAACTTTTCATGGTATATTGGATGGAACGGAAAGACATTTAATACTCAGAGTAATTAACAAGGTCCAGAAAAACAAACTACCATGTGATCCTCCATACTGTGTATGGCTAGCCCAGAATACTAATATAAGTCAAAACTGAGCGAATGTGTTGTGCATATCATAATATATCATATATATATATGATATATAATAGTATTTCTGATTTACTCTAAAAGCAACTGTAACATTGATAAATGCGACTGACCGTAAGGGGAGTTGGTTAAACTAGTGGCTTTTACTTTTTCAGACTTTGGTAATTATTGGATATATGGGGGAGGGTTATGCTACTTTGAGTAGAATATAAGATGTGGAAAAAAATTTAAACACTTTCAGGAATAAAAGATGTTTGGGGAATTATATGTTTTGTATTTAATAGTTTTTTTCTATAGAGAAAAAAAATGTAAACTAAAATATAATTAAGGTAATCAATGCATGTGAATAAAATAACATTTGAAAATTGTAAAAAAAAAGTTCAATGGGTTCTGAAGACAATGTATGTAATTCAAGAGGTTTCAATAACAATATGATATTATGAAAAATAGAAGTCTTCATGGGTCTTATATATGCAAGAAATAGTTTTCTGTTTGTTTGTTTTTTAATAGTTTATATTTTTTATGAAGTTCTATGACATAAATAATTTGATGATATTTAAATCTTCTCCTTGACGCTGCTTCCCACACTACAACGCTGCCTTCTATATTACTACTATGTAACTGAATATGTATTGTGTACTGCGCTGTGTGTGTGTGTGCTGCGCGTAATGTTGTGTGTGTGTGTGTGTGTGTGTGTGTGTGTTTGTGAATGACCTTAGAGTTTGATTTTGTGTCCACCAAAATCTTTCCATGTGGAGAAACATCCACTTGGGAGCTGACTAACTCTCAAGGTCCATTCCTATAGAGACGTCTCTCCTCCCTCCCAAGCAGCAATCAATTGTGCAGAAATACTTGGTGGGTTGGAGGTTGTCTTATTCCATTTCCTCATGGTCTTCCTGGGATTTTTTTGTCTGATTTGAGCTTGCGTGGCACTTGGGCACGCTGCCACCATTACAGTGATTTCCATATATAAAACTCTTATTTCCTTGTAGTCATCTACCATCTTCCACTTTGAGATCGTTTCTACCCTGCTACAAACGATCCCGAGCTGGAGGTAGAAGTTTGAAATAGGTACTGTATTTCGTGATAAAACTCTGCAGCCTCTTTGCCTTTGCTCATAGAGCAGTCGTTTGTCTCAGTGCTAGTCATCATGTGTTACATAAGGAGACTTCTCAAGCAAGAGTGTTCATCTTATGTGAAGAGAAGACATAGAAGATATGTCACTTAGGGTTAAGCATCTACGATATTCCATCAGTGTTTTGACCAGTCCTGTAACTTCTTTATAGTCCTCTTTTGTTGCAAAAAGTGTTTCTTAGAAGTCCTGGAGGATTATATATTAGGCTCTCCGGCCATTGTATTTGAATATAGTTCTACTATATCGCATTAGTTGTTTTGGCACTCCCATTGAGCCAAACTTAATTCCAACTAGAAAGTTGTTGACTACCCCTAAAACAAACATGCTTGGCCACTTATTTTTTTTTGTATTAGGCTTGTACACGATGGTAGACCGCGACTGGTTTTCCTCCCTTGGCCGACTTGCCTAATATCCTCTGACACAATGAGACCTAGTCTTCAGAAGAGGCATCAGGTCAGTTCCAGCTGGATTCATTGGTTCTAAATATTATTTCTGTGTGTCCTCTTTTCAGTAAAAGTGTCTTACTCTTCAACAGCTGTGCTTTTGAGGTTAACAGGTTTTATATCCTGCCATCTCTAGATCTGAAAGATTAATAGCATTAAACATTTTAATGAGTCTTGTGCATTTCTCTAATAGGTCTTAAAATTTCAACCCACTCCATCTGCACTCAAAGACACCCCTGGATTTCATGCCTTTGTCATATATGTTATACAAGTCATGTTCCCAGTCAGCATTTGTACAGATGTCTCAGATGCAAAATCATCCACTGCAGTCTACAGACCTATTAAAGTAGTAACTAAGTAACTTCCTTAAAGAATATCTCATATTTTGAAGTATAAGTGTTCTTGTCTTTGTCATACATGTTTTCAGAGTTAAAGTATACAATTAAATTCTCTTCAAAAATATCTCATTAATATGTAAAGTAGCCTGTTATCTCTACATATTAAATTTGTGAAAACGACGTGATATGTTTTAATGATAGAAGTTATCAGGGAGTTTGGGCATATTACGCCTGCAATTGGATTATCACTTATGAGCTAAAGAAATGGAAAAAAACTGAGAGAAATACTGCAGGACAGTTAATGGCAGATGCATGATTCTCGGTGGGGGGGTGTGGGGAAAGGAGAAGGGAAATACTTGCTCATGAAACTGAGATTTTGGAAAATATGATATGAAATGCAAAGAATTACATCAATAAATAATAAATAAAAAATGTTTAATAAAAAAAGAATCAGTAATTTTTCAGTGCTTAAACTGCGTAGATAACCATGACTTCTAGATACCATTTTATGCATGCATAAGACACCATGTGAGTTATATCTCATGCGCTTTTTTGTTTCCTTCTCTTTTTTTAAATGTATATGTTGATGTGATTTGTGTGTGTGGTGTGTGTGAAACCGTGTGTGTGTGTGTGTGATGCACATTTTCACCTTTCTTGCTGAGGTAGAAGTTTGATATCAAGTGTTTACTATAATTTATTCTTCATGAGTGCAGGTCCAAGCTGAATCCAGAACTCAACAGTTCAGGTTCTAGCAGACGATCACAGCACCGATACTTGTGCCTCTGACAGCATCCAGTCTCGTTAATTTCTTAGGTATACTGAGTACGCGGTCTTATGGGCAAAACCTCTCATACTAAGTCCTTCCTCCTCCGCTTTGTCTTATTATTGTGATTGTCTGGGGGATCTATTGCTAATGATGTCTGCAGTTAAGTTATCTCCACTGATCCATCCCTTTGCGTCCATTTTCTTCTATTTGTTTATGGCTGTTGAGACAATTTCCTCACTTAATTTTTCATCTAGCGCCAACCAATTGGAACAGGAGGATCAGCCATTGCTTAGGTATTTTTTGTTGAAGAAAAAATGAAATTAGTATCCTATTCTCAGGAATAAAGGAAACAATATCAGTATAGTTTTGAACATTGTTTTGAGCCAATAAGCCAATTAGTAAGAGAAAGAGCCTATTTTATCACATCTGTCATTTTACGGTTAACCTGAATTTCTTGATTACATAGTTCCTGCCATTAGAATCCTTAGAATCAAGTAATAAAGTTAATTTGTATAAGAAACCTAAGGAAATAAATGGATGTTCATGACTAATGTAATAAGATAAATCACTGTGCTGGGATACATTATTACATTAAGAAACTTTAAAGAACAACAATCATTTGTCATAGTTCTTAAAATAGATAAGATCTTTGTAGTGCCTGTTAAAACATATAGTAAGAAACTTTAAAAGCATCAACACATTTATATAAAAATGACTGGCATTTTACTGTAGTGTTTGCTTTAAGGGTAACACCATGAGTAATAGATCATATAATCTCTCTCATATTGTTATATTTCATGAGAATTCTTTCCTCCATAAATTCCAACTGAAAGATGTTATCAATTGTCGCAGGTTTCCTGGGATCAATTTTGACTTATCAGAACCATGTTTGATATATCTCTGTGCCAACCTTAAAATATTCACACTAAGTTATCAAATATTTTGAAGTTTCTATTTACATTAGCTTCAAGGTAGAATATTTAATGAGAGTTAGCTGATTTATTATAATGTTGCTAAGGAATTGTAACCTTCGACCCCAATTCATCAGCTGCTTGTTGAGGGCTTTGCAAAAATAATTAAATTCTGTTCTAAACTAACCTGTCGTCAGCGTCCCTCGTAAGACATGTTATACTTCCAGGTGATTTAACATTGTCTAGCTACATGGCTTAGAAGTTTTGGGCCCTTGTGCTTTCCAGTATGATGACTAGAGTTTCATTCCAGAATACATAGTGATAGGAAATAAGCGATCACAAAAGTTGTCTTCCATGACCTATTCTTACACTCTGAGATGACATGCATGGGCTGCAAAAATAATATTATGCACTTGTTGTAAAAACATGCAGTGAACAACAATCATCTTATAAGAAATTCTTCTATACGATAATATTAAAATAACACTAGCTTGAAGGTCGTGATTTCTTCTTCTTCTTGCTGGCATTACTTCCGAAATTGAAAGGCAGAATTTTTTGCTTAAAAAGACAGATAAAGGGATATCTTGATGTTTCTAATGATTCAAACTACTACCAGAATAAATAACTAATGCAATTTTAAGATTTATTTTCCCCTATTATATAATATGATATAATTATTAGTGTATAGTGATTCACCTGCACTGTGGTATACAGAGTCCCCGTTTACATTCAGTACTATGGAGGCTATAGGAGGAGGTCCCCGGAACTGGGCTTATACCAGGTCGCCCGTGGTTCGGATCTAACCTTGGTCTCTCTGCAATATTCTTAATGAGTGACGACACCTTCCCTACCCTGTCTTTCTCTATTTTATATTATGTATAGTATTTGGGTACTGTTTGAAAGTTATGTACACTAATAGATACAGGTGCTAGCAGCGAGGCCACGAGAGTAGCCAAGATGCACCCTGGATTTAAATTACATGTATTCATGTACCATTCAACTGATTCTGGGATCACTGCTTATTCTTAGCCATACCTATAGCCCCCAATTGATAGTTGTGGTTGTCGGTGTTGAATGTAGGCTGCTAGTTAATTCCAGATGTTTTTCTCCAATTGTGTGGAGCTGTTATTTTGGAGCGTTACTGGGCGTGCTGGTGGCCTGCTGGAGGAAGTGATCAACTATGGGCAGGCTTGAGTGAGCTAGAACACAGCCTCGTAGGTTTACAGTTGCTCTCTTCTTGCCTTCCTGTGCTCTTTGAGTGATTGAACTCTTGGCCCTTGCCTTGCTCAACATACCAGTCTCCGCCATGCACTCCCAGCCACTAATATGCAACTCTTAATTATCCTCATGCAAACTCGACAACTAGTCTCAGCAAGTCTATAAATAAATCTAAGCTGCTATAATTATAAACTTCCCTTTATCAGGCTCTCAAGGTCTATTATGATATCACAGCAACAGAAAAGTGACTAAGGAATACAGTAATGTAGTACCGAAGTGGGGTGTTGGCTGTAAGAACCTGGAATCCTATGTGGATGTTGTGTGAAGTGTGGAAGAACTTGGAACTTTGGGTCTTGCAGAAGTACTGTGACTACTGTAAGCAAGAGCTAAAGGGTCCATTTGGTGGAGCTGGAAGAAATCATTGGCTCAAAAAGATGTAGCTCAGAGTGATCGATAAAGACTTATGACCGCCAGCAACTGGGTATGATTTTGATAAAGTAGTCTGGGGCACAGGAGCATGTTGTCCCGACAAAGCTTTACCATACTAATGCCCTAAGTTGATGCATTGGCTTGACCTGATAGCAGAAAGTAAGATCTTTCTGAAAAGAAGGCCGCTAATTCGAACCATTTGAATATGGCTATTAAGACTGTCGAAGTGTAAACATGGTGGTGGGACTTTAAATGAGTGAATTATTGTGCAGATCTAGCAAGTGAAAGCACGCAGCAGATGAGCGGCCGAATAGAAATGTCACAGATGTATCATGTTATGGATTTGATAACGCAACTAATGAAAGATTAAAAGTGTGGGGCCAAAGGCATGGTGAAGGAGAGGCTACGCTTTCATAAGAGACCTAAAGTGTCTATTAAGAGAGAGGCCTGGAGATATTACAAAGTAACACAAAAAATATATCAGTACGCTTTTCAGGCAAGACCACACCCAATCTCTCCAACAGTCCAAGGGCAAGAAAAGTTGCAAATGTTGTTAACGTAGGCCAGAGATTCCATTCCCGAACTTTCAGCCAAATCAGGCAATTTCACTTCACGATGGTTCTGGTGAGTAGGATGAAGTTTGCAAGAGTGAGAGGGTCACAGTTCTTCCTTATGGTTTCATGAGATGCAGGAGGCCAGGCAGAGTGCAGCTGGGTGTCCCTGCAATAAAGAGGCCCTGATAGGCCATTGCATGTAAGCTGTGAATGTGAAGTCTGGTTGTCAGGAGATTCCCATAGAAGACATTGAGATGCCAGACCTGTGAGATATTTGCAAGAGAGCTGCATAAGGGAATGGTACCGTGCCTAAGAAAGAGATGTATGTTATCAAGGCAAAGCTGGAAGAGCTGAGCCATCTAAGCCCTTTGGAAGAAATCGCAAGAAGTTATGCAATATGGAGCTACTGTGACTTGTTTGCTTGCACCCTGCTGGTTTTCAGTGTTGTTTTGTCAAGGTATTTTCACATATGCCTCATTATTCCTCAATTTTTGGAATGGAATGTGTATTGGTTCCACTCTTATGTTGGAATAGATATATAATTTGCCTTTTGATGTTTGCAGGAGGCTTACAGTTAAGAGATTGGCCTGAGTCTCAGAAGAGACTTTGTATGGTACTTTTGAATAGAATTGAAAACTGGTGGAGCATTAGGACTTTTAAGGGGTTGGATTAATTGCATTTTGCATTTTATATGGTCAGTAGCACTATGGGGGCGGGAGTGGAAGTGGTGTTTGGATGAGTGTGTTCCCGGATTAGGCTCAATAGGTATTCAGACGTTTATTTCAGTTGGTGGCGCTGTTTTTTTCGGAGGTCCTGGGGTGTATGTGCCATGCTGGAGGAAGAAGTGTCACTGGAGGCAGGCTGTAGTGAGGCTTAACAAGCCTCGTGGTTCAAGAGTCGCTCCTCTCTCTGTTCCCTGTGCTCTTTGCGAGATGTGACTCTTGGCTTTGCCGTTCCAGATCCAGCTGCTCATGCCTCCCACCACAATGGACTCTAATTCCCTGTACCAATCAATTGTAGCCTCAAAATTAATCTTCTCTTTCTATAAGTTCTTTGGTCTGGGCTTTTGATCACAAGCAAACATGAAAATAGTGACCAAATACAATAGGTATTTATATGTACAGTTTCTTATTTTGTCCTAAAATGTATAAGCACACTCAAACTTTACAACTACACAGCTTTTATTTTTATTGTCATTAACAATGGGGATTTGACATGTTCATCATGATTACAGGCTATGTTTAGGATATGACAAATTGATGGGAATTGTGGGGTTGTAAACTTATGTTTAAGAGCTCACTTACCCTCCACCGCTATATTAGTTTATTGTTCTCAAATTAATTTTTTAATCTAGCTATAAATTATAATTTCAATGAATTTTCTTGGAAAATTGTTTCATTTGTATTACTTTGTAATTGTGTGTATCTGTATGTGTATTAGCAGATTCTCTGCACTTGTCCCTCAAGACCAGAAGTGGGCATCACACCCACTAGAGTTGGTTTTACAGGTAGTTGTGTGCCACCTAATGAAGTTGCCAGGAACTCAGCTAATGTCCTCTGAGACCAGGGAGCACTATTAACAGTAACCATCTTCCAGTCCACCACAGTTTTCAGTCTTCAGTAAATTATAATTTGGAAGTTGTATTAGTAACCTTTGCGTTGCTATGATAAAATGCTGACCAAAAACCAAAAGATCTTTATTTGCTCACAAAACAGTCCATCATCAAGAAGAAGGCCAAAGTGGGAACTCAGGGCAGGAAAGCTGCGAAGCAACTTGCAGTCCAAATGGAGATAGTCAGCTTAGATTTTGCTCCCTGTGCAATTGTGTCTCAAATTTGCTGAATACTACTATATAATACAGGATCACTTGCCCAATGGTACCATTTCCCCAGGGCCTGGCGGCCCTTCTCTCGATCTCTCAAAATCAATGGATAAAATATCCTGCAGACCATAGATTACAGCCGTCGTCACGGTAATCCAGTGAGCTAATCTAGTGACTACATCGCTCGCTACGCGCATTAATTCCTCAAGTTCCAAAATGACTATGACACGTTATGCTCATCCGAATATGGACCCTCGTGTGTCAAGCTGGCACACGCCAGCAATCACTAGTTAAACCACAAACTATCCATTTCTTATCCTTAAGGTTAATGTTAATATTAATGTCAAAACCTTTAATAAAAGCATACAAAACTTTAAAACGCCACAGTCTTAAAAATAATCCAAGCAATATAAAATCCAAACTCTTGTTTTACATCTTATTCAAACTGTTGGGCACAATTTAAAATTAAAACAAAAGAAGAGAATACCATTTATTTTAAAAAATGAGAATTAGGCACACATAAGAAAACTAAAATTCCAGAAAAGTAAGTGTAGTGGATTGACATCTGGAATTCACTCAAAATATTCTGGTGCTCAATAGATGTATTCACCATTGCAGTTTCTGGCTTTGCTGTTCTATAGACAAATGTACTAGTGTTGCTGGTAGGTCATCATCTTATGTTCTCCACTCCATTATCTTGCCCCTGAGCCTCTGCTCATGGTCCTGGCATTCCCTCACACTCCCACCATATGCTCAAGATGAAGGTTGGAACTATATCCCTCCGTGGATTCTTGCTTTTTATTGATTTATTATGTCTCTCTAAAATATCTCTTTCATGACTACCGTACCATATCTCTTGGGGCGTGGTGTCTCTTACATGACATTGCTACTGTTTCACTTCATTTTTTCTTTCTATTTTAGTAATACTTATTATGCATTGGTTGAAGGGGCTTGTGAGAGATTGTCCTGTGCTATTAATGGTCTTAATGTGCCTGCTGCTTACAGAGACCCAGGGGTTCGATCGCCTCAGCAACCCACATGGTGGCCCGAAGAATCCATCTGAACACTCCAATCCAGGCGAGAACTCCAGACTCCAAGGCGGATCGACAGCCCATGCTTATCTGATCTCCTCTGCGCAGCATGGTCACAACACAGTGTGCAAACTGCAATGCAGACCAGTACAAAGTCGATGTAAAACAGAAAGTAATAATAAAATTAAAAAATTTACTTATTGATTGTTTTCTGGTTTTTCACGACCATCATTTTTCAGTTAAAATTTAGATGCATTCCTTTTCCCTTCAACCCACCACAACTCAAATCATGCTTCTGCCATAACATGTCTCATCTTTCTCTCAGTACTTTTAACAGTTTTATCTCTGTTAGGACAGGTCCATTGTATTTGGGCAGAAAAGTTATACTTCAGATCACTTTGATCCGTTGCCGTCCTTGTCGTTTGATAAGATTTCCATCCCCATCTGTTATGCTCCAAAAATATGCCAATATAAACGTCATACGGGTTAACCCCAGAGTTATGTCATTCCAGTAATAAATTGATGTTAACTCCTATATAGTATTTAAGAGTTTAACATTTTTCCTTTAATTTAATTCTCTAAAATATGGATATATACTTTTTCACCTATAATACATTAAATTACCATATTGTCTTGAAGTATTCGGTAAAAGTTAAATTCTAGGGCTCATTAAGTAATTCAACTTATCCCAGTTCGTATATGCTTCTATTAGTCAAAATAAAGGAAGGCAGTTTTACTGGTTTTTTAATAAGAGTTACCTCTATAAAGCTTGGCTCAATGTAGAATAATAATACGACAGTCTCCTTAAGACTAATGGGCACTAACAAAATAATTGTTAATCCAGGAGAGCTACTGATAATCAGCAATGGATTATTCTACAAGGAGACGTGGCCAAGGGGATTCACAGCCCCCCCCCCAAAAGGTAAGGAAACTTCTTGCTCCGTAAACTGGGATACCTGCAAAGAAGGAGATGCAAAATAACGGCCCTGCTGTGCCAAGGCACTGATGCATAGACCATCAGAAGACATGTATTGGAGACCACACTTCAGTGTACCAGTAGGGTCTCTGGAATACCAGAAGAGTGTTACCAAAGGCCACTAAACCAATAAAGCAAATATAGGTCTCCTTGAGTCAAGCAAGACTCCTCCATCAGCACCAGCTACACCTCACCTGCCTGGAAATACTGTGCAGCAGTGGCAGCCATATGCCTGTATATCCCAAATCTAATTGGCTATTAGCTCTCTCCTTGGAGGAATAACCCACGGCTGGTGCCACAAGCTTACATCCTCTAGTGGTTAGATGTTATAAGCCACAGTAAGACCCTGTCATATTTTAGAGAAAAAATATAATTCATGGATTAGCATACCATCCAAACATCTCTGTCTATACCAAAGTAACCTATCATAACAATTAGTACTGTTTAAATACCTATATATCTAATTGCTTGTGCTTCATTAGTAGGATTGAAAGGTCATTCCTGGACAAACTGTCAGCCCATGAAAGGAAACAGCCAGAATTGACCAGAGTCCAAGACCACAGCTCCAGAGAAAGTAGACTGTTTTGCTTCTCATCCACCTGTACCCCTTTTCTAAGCCTAGGGAACAATCTGCAGAAGAGGGGGCATGGTAGAATGTAAGGGCTGTGATTGGGGTGAATGGCAAAACTACAGCAATATAGTCTGGACCCTCATCTGATCAACTTGATTGAACATACAAGCCCCCCCCCCAGCTGGATGTTGGGACCCAAGGGCTATGTGGGTTTGGGCACAACTGTTGCAAATTGGTTTTACATGAAGGATGCTTGTACTCATAAATTATTACTTATTGCTAAAAAATGAAAAAAATAAAGTAATTTTAAAAAAGAAAAATAAAAGCAAGTAAAATACTCTGGAAAAAAAAAAGAAATTCAACTTATAACATCACAATTGCTTTCAGATAGAAAGATATAACAATAGCATTGCTCACTTTGTCTTTCAGTTGAGGAATTTGGTACTAGCAACCACAAATGAGGGAAAACATTCCCTGTTTGTTTTTGGGGGACTGTGTTACTTCACTTAGCATGATGGCTCGGAGTTCCATCCATTTACCTGCAAAGTTCATGATGTAATCTTTCTTGACTGATGCATAGGTCTCCAATGTGTAGATGTACCAATTTTTTATTATCCATTCATCAATTGAGGGACACCTTGGATGTTCCAGTTTCTTGCTATTGTGAAGAGGGCTGCAATAAACATAGATGTACATGTATCTTTGCAGTAGGATGAGTCTTGTGGGTACATAACTACAAATGGTATGGAAGTATCCGGTGGTAGTCGCATTTTGACTTTGCTAAGGATTCTCCACACTGCTTTCCAAAGTAGTTGTACGAGTTTATATTCATACCAGCAGTGGATGAGTGTTACCCTTTCCCCACAACCTCTCCAGCATTTGGTGTCTTTTGTTTTTCTTGATCTTAGCCAGTCTTATGGGAGTGAGATGATATCTTAGAGTGGTTTTAGTATGCATTTCCTTAATTATTTATAATGTTGATTACTTATTGAGGTGTTTTTCAGGCATCTTTATTTCCTCACTGGTGAAGTCTCTGTTCAGCTCTTACTCCAACTTTTGAGTGAGTTATTTGTTTTCTTACTTCTTTGTTTTTGAGAAGTTTATATGTTCTAGAAGTTAATGTTCTGTCAGATGTATCACTGGTGAAGGTTTCCTCCCACTCTGTGGGTTTTCTCTTCTCTTCCCTGATTGTTTCTTTCACTGGACAGAAGCTTTTGCATTTAATGAGGTCCCACTTGTCAATTGTCAACCTTATTTCCTGTGCAGCTGCTGTCTGATTTAGAAAGTCTTTTCCTAAGCCTATATCTCATAGGTTACTGCCAACTTTTTCTTCTATCACCTTCAGAGATTCGGGTTTCACAGTGAGGTCTTTGATCCATTTGGAGTTGATTTTTGTACAGGGTGAGAGGTAGGGGCTTAATTTTGTTCTTCTATATATGGTGATCCAGTTTTGTCAATACCACTTGCTGAAGATGATATCTTTCCTCCAATGAGCTTTTTTGGCCCCTTTGTTGAATATGAGGTGGCTAAAATTGTATGAGCTCAAGTTTGGATGTCAATTTTGTTCCACTGGACAACAGATCTGTTTTTGTGGTTATCTTATGACCATAGCCTTGCAATATAATTTGAAATCCGGTAAGGTGATCCCCCATGTATTGCATTTTTCACTCAGGGTTGCTTTAGCTATTTGGGGTCTTTTGTTTTTATCCATGAAGTTAAGGATTTTTTTTCCATGTCTGTAATGAAACTCATGGAGATTTTAATTGGGATTGCATTTAATCTTTATATTAATTTGGGTAGTATGGACATTTTTACTACATTAACTTTTCCAATCCATGAGCATAGGAGGTTTCTCCATCCTTTGATATCTTCTTCAATGTTCTTGTTCAGTGGTTTAAATGGGTTTAAATTTTTTTGTAGAGATCTTTGATGTCTTTGTTTAGATTTGTCCCCAGGTATTTTATTTTTCTAAGGCTATTGTGAGTAGGAAGGTCTCCTTATATTCCTTCTTCAGTTGCTTGTTGTTGGTGTAAAGAAAGGCTACTGATTTTTCTAGGTTAATTTTGTATCCTACCACTTTACTGAAACTCTTACTTGCTTCTAGGAGTTTTCTGGTGGAGTTTTTAGCATCCCTCAGATAAACTATTGTATCATCTTCAAACAGGGATAGTTCAACTTCCGCTTTTACAATTAGTACACTTTTGATTTCTCTTTCTTGCGTTATTTCCCTAGAAGGGTTTCAAGCATTCTATTGAAGAGGAGTGGCGATAGGGGACAGACTTGCAGGGTTCCCACTTTAAGGGGAATGGTTGTACTTTTTCTCCATTTAGGATGATGTTCTATATGGCTGTTGGTTTGTTGTATATGACTTTGATTGTGTTGAGGAATGTTCCCTTCAGTCCAATTCCCTCTAGAACTTTAAACATGAAGGGATGGTATATTTTGTCAAAGGCTTTCTCTACATCAATTGAGATGATTGTGTGTTTTTTGTCTTTCAGTCCATTTATGTGTTTTATGATATTTATTGATTTATGCATGTTGAACCATTACTGCATCTCTGGTATAAATCCAACTTGGTCATGGTGGATGATATTTTTGATACAGGTCTGTATGCGATCTGCAAGTATTGTGTAGAGAATTTTTGCTTCTATGTTCATTAGTGAGATGGGTCTATAGCTTTCTTTTTTGCTTGTATCTTTGTGTGGTTATGGTATTCAAGTGATGCTGACTTATAGAAGGAATTTGAGAGAATTACCTCTGTTTGTATCCTTCTGAACAGTTTGAGTACCAGTGGTTGTAGGACCTCCTTAAATGTTTTATAGAATCCTGCCATGAAACCATCTGGACCCAGGGATTTTTAGTTGGGAGTTTTTTAATTACATCTTCAATTTCCTCAAATATTATAGGTCTGTTTAAACTGTCAAGTTCTTGGTTAAGCTTTGTTGGTTTCCAGGATTTCAGATATTCATCCATTTCGCTTAGATTTTCAAATTTAGTGAGTATAGATTTTTGAAGTATTCCTGTATGATTGTCTGAATCTTTTCATTATCCATTGTGATGTTTCCCCTTTCATCACAAATGCTGTTGATTGGGAGTCTCTCTCTCTCTCTCTCTCTCTCTCTCTCTCTCTCTCTCTCTCTCGTTAACTGGGCTATAGGTCTGTCTATTTTGTTTATCTTTTCAAAGAACCAGCTTTTGGATTTGTTGATTTTATGTATTGTTTTCTTTATTTCTATTTCATTGATTTCTGCTCTGATTTTTGTTATGTCTTCCTGTCTGTTGGATTAAGGGTTCATTTGTTGTTGTCTCTCAAGTGTTTTTAGCTGCAGTGTTAGATCCTTTATTTCCCCTTTCTGTCTTTTTGATGTGGGCACTTAGGGCTATAAATTTCCCTCTCAAGACTGCTTTTAAAGTATCCCATTGTTGGGGGCTGGAGAGATGGCCTAGCAGTTAAGAGTGCCGACTGCTCTTGCAGAGGATCCGGGTTCGATCCCCAGCACCCACATGGCGGCCGAGAACCATCTGAAACTCCAATTCCTGGAGAACTCCAGTTCCAGGGGAATCCGACATACTCTTCTGACCTCCGCGGCATTGCATGACACGGGTGCACAAACCTGCATGCAGACAGTACATCCATACACATACAGAAATAAAAAAAATAAAATAAATTAAAAAAAAGTATCCCATTGGTTTTGTTGTGTTGTATTATCATTGTCATTCAGTTCCAGGAATGTTTTTATTTCTTTCTTTATTTATTCCTTGACCCATTCATTATTCAGGAGAGTGTTGTTTAGTCTCCATGTGTTCTTGTAGGCAGGAGGGCTTGTCCTATTGTTGATATTGAGTTTTATTGCACTGTGGTCTGATAGAATGCATGAAATTATTTTGATCTTTTTGTATTTGTATTTGTACAAGTTGCATTGGAGATGTGTTGCTTAGACTTGGACAATTCACAGACAATGTATCCATGTGTCCAGTCTTGGTACTCTGTAATTTTCTTCATCTGCTGCAAAAGATACTCCTTTGCTGATAGTGTCTATGATGTTTGTCTGTAAACATAAGGATACATATTTTGTACTTAGTCAGGAGTTACATTAGTCTAAGTATGTAACAACTTTGGGAATTTCTCTAAAATCCATGACCTCTACAGCCATTTGTATTTGGCTGTGTTTACAGTACCACACATAAGTTCCTCCCATTGAGTGGGTTTAAGTCCTATTAGTTTGCCACTGATTGCTTGAAGATAAAATTGTCATTATTACAGCAATGTCTTATGGTGTGCTGGACACTGATATGGGTATTTGCTCCTAAAGCTAGTTTTGCACCATTGAATGCTGTTCTCCCTTAGTAGCTTGGATAATATTCTCCAAACCATGAAAGCTAGCCTTCAGGAGAGGTGACTTACAAATGATTACCAACACAATTGCTCCAAATCCAGTTTTGAAATATGTCCTGTTTAAAGCAATAGGGTCTTCAAGTTCTGGGAAGAAATCAAGGACTGTGTCAATAGACTGTAATTTTGGGAGTCTCATGGACTCCCTTGATCAATAACTCAGAGGAGGGTTTTTCCTGTCTGACATTGTTTCTTGTTATGTAGCCTTCAGCTATGCATAGGAACTCGTGTAGTGATATTGTATGTATAATGTGTCAATATGATTCCATCGGTTTCTTCATACTTGCTAGGCATTACTTTTCTCTTCTCCCCTCTCCCTATCTAACCCTTCCCTCGTTTCTTCCCCATTTAAATCATCCCTATTTCTCCCATTTCTCCTTTGATAATACTAGTCCCATATGGCCATACCTTTCTTGAATCCTTTCTTTCCTTTTATCATTTTGCAATTCTCCATCTCCCTTCCCATTTAGATACCATCATTTTATCAGTTTCTCCCTTATGAACACCTGTCTCCTGTTAGTCTTCTTTCTCAGGTTACCTCTTTCCCTTCACTTCCTGATTCCCTTCCATTATCCTGGTTGCTGCAGTTACATCAGGATATATACTCACATATAGGATTTGGTGCTAGGATCCAGAAATAAGGGAGAACATATGTCATTTTTTTTCTGAGCCTGTGTTACCTCACTTAGCATTGAAACACCTAGAGGCATCTATTTACCTGCAAATTTCATGCTGTTTTTCTTTACCACTGAGTAGAACTCCATTGTGTAAATTAACCACATTTTCATTATCTACTTGTCAGTAGAGGGACACTTAATTTGCTTTCTTCTCTTAGCTATTGGGAAAAGAGTAGCAACAAATATGGTTCTTAGCCACCATCTGGGTGCTGGAAATCGAACCTGGGTCTTCTGCAAGAGCAATCAGAGCTGTTACCTAGTAAGCCATCTTTCCAGCCCAAAGAAACTTAAACAACATAAACAAGATGAAAGAATACATGTTTAAAAAAACCAACACTTCAGAAAAATCCTCAAAGAAATCCAAAACAGAGGAAAAGGAGTAACTATCCTTAAGCAATTAAAGAGAGAAAGCAACAAAAGCATAACAGAGTAAATACACTAGACAAAGAATGCAAACAAAAAATAAGGTGAAAGGAAGCAACACATATCTCTCAATAATAAACTTAAATACTAATGGTCTAAACTCCCAAATCATAAGGCATAGACCTGGAGAATGAATTAGGAAAATGAATGTTTCTATATAGTGTTTACAAGAAACACATCTCACCCTTAAGGACAGACACTGCCTTAGACTGAAAGGATGGAAAAAAATATTCCAAGTAAATAGTACTAAGAAACAAGCTGGAGTGGCTATTCAAATATCAGGCAAAATAATTCTCAAAGTAAAATTAATCAGAAGAGACAAAGAAGGCCATTACATCCTTGCCAAGGAACAATTAACCCTGAAGACTCCACAATCCTAAATGTCTATCCAGAAAACTCTGGAGCACCTAACTTTATAAACACTACTCTGCAGGACCAAGACAATGATTAATCCTAGCACACTAAAAGTGGGGCACTTCAATACCCCACTGGGCCCTTGGATAGATCAACAATACAAAAAATAAACAGAGAGACATCAGAACTGAACAATACAATATATCAAATGGACCTCACAGACATCTACAGAATTTTCCACCCAAAAACTAGAGAATATACTTTTTACTTAGCACCTCATGGAACATTCTCCAAAACTGACCAAATACTGAGGCACAAAAGAAACCTCAACAAATACAAAAGGACAGAAGTTATACCATCTATTCTATCAGACAACAGTGCAATAAAGCTCAATATGAACACCAGAATAAGCCCAACTAGCTACAAGAACAAATCGAGACTGAACAACACAATCCTGAACAATGAATGAGTCAGGGAAGAAATAGAGAGTGAAATAAAAATATTCCTGGAACTGAATGACAATAATACAACACAACAAAACCTATGGGACACTTTAAAAGCAGTCCTAAGAGGGAAGTTTACAGCCTTAATAAAAAAATGTAGTGCATACATAAAAAAAAAAATCAGAAAGAGCACAAGTGAATGATCTAACACTACAGCTAAAAATACTTGAGAGACAACAACAAATGAACCCTAAATGCAGCAGACAAGAAGAAATGACAAAAATCAGAGCAGAGATCAATGAAATACAAACAAAGGAAACGATACAAAAAAATCAATGAATCCAAAAGTTGGTTCTTTGAGAGAATAAACAAGATAGACGGACCTCTAGCCCAGTTAACCAAAAGAAAGAAGGAACAACTCCAAATCAATAGAATCTGTGAAGAAAGGGGACATATCACAACAGACAATGAAAAGATCCAGACAATCATATGGGAATACTTCAAAAACCTATACTCAGTAAGTTTGAAAATCTAGAAGAAATGGATGAATATCAGAAATCCTGGCAATCACCAAAGCTCAACCTAGAAATAATTGACAGCTTAAATAGACCAATAATATATGAAGAAATTAAAGATGTAGTAAGAAGCCTCCCAACCAAAAATAAAAGCCCAGGCCCAGATGGTTTCATGGCAGAATCCTATAAAATATTTCAAAAAGACTTACAACCATTACTACTCAAGTTGTTTAGCAGGATACAAATGGAAGGAGTTCTCCCAGAATCCTTCGATGAAGCCAGCATCACTCTGTTACCAAAATGAGGCAAAGATACAACCAAAAAGGAGAACTATAGATCCATCTCACTAATCAACACAGATGCAAAAATTCTAAATAAAATACTTGCAAATCACATACAGACCCACATCAAATAGATCATCCACCATGACCAAGTTGGATTCATACCAGAAATGCAGGGATGGTTCAATATACTAAAACCAATAAATATCATCAAACATATAAATGGACTGAAAGACAAAAAACATACGATCATCACAATTAATAAAGAAAAAGCCTTTGACTAAATCCAGCATCCCTTCACGCTTAAAGTCCTAGAGGGAATTGGATTAGAGGGATCATTACTCAGTGTAATCAAACCCATATACAGGAATCCCACAGCCAATATCATCCTAAATGGGGAAGCAACA